>BQNB010010998.1:10431-82521 GCA_026074375.1 Tanacetum coccineum
TTTACCAAACAACTGCACTACATACGACCGAGTTCTCTGCCCGTTAGTGTGTGTATCTGTAAACGAGTTTTATAAATTTAAAACTTGGCAAAATATTATTTAAAACTAATTTACGCATCAATGTTATTTGACTAATTTTATATGCTTTTGTTACTTAATTGTACCAAAGTGTGTTTCAAAGTCTATTTGTAGCCAAGTACAAGAAAAGCAAGAAAAAGAAGTAAAAACGAAGATTTATGCAAGTATGAAGAACCCCTCATCAAGATGAGGATCAGGAAGCTTTTCAAAAGCAAAAAGAGTCAACCATACAAGCTTCCAAGTCCCAAGATAGAGCTAAAATGAAGTTTTATTGAGGTATAATGACCCACGACCAAACAAAACTCAAACAGAAAGCTTAAACGCAAAATTAAGGAATTTGTATATTGGGTCGTGTGGCCAGCCGCCCAGGCTGGATGATGCAAACGAGCCGCCCTCAAGCAAATTTGATAACGCTTAAATTGAGTATGTTTTTAGTAGCGTTATCCATACTTTTGTATAAGTTATTTGGCTATTTATATATGGTTTTGTTACTTAATTGTATCAAAGTGTGTTTCCAAGTTTATTTGTAGCCAAGAACAAGAAAAGCAAGAAAAAGAAGTAAAAACGAATATTTATGCAAGTACGAAGAACCCCTCATCAAGATCAAGCTAGAGAAGCATTTCAAGAGCAAAAGAGTCAAGTATACAAACTTCCAAGTCCTAAGATAGAGCTAAAATGAAGTTTTATTGGAGTACAATGACCCATGACCAAGCACAACTCAAACGGGAAACTTAAACGCAAAATCAAGGAATTTGTATATTGGATCGTGTGGCCAGCCGCCCAGGCTGGATGATGCAAATGAGCCACCCGGCTTAAGATCTAGCCTCCTGGCTAGGCTTCGCTGACTTCTCTAAGTTTCATTAGTACACCCATTTAAGTGCTCTGACTTCCCAAGTTCGATCATGTCTCCATATTAACTCATATTACAACTGTTTTATGACATTTTGAGCCCAAGTTTTATGCTTGGAGGCCACGGATACTTTCTACTATATAAAGGAGTCCATATGGCTTAGTTTTCATAATGATTTTCCACCCTTCACCCACAAGGACGAATTTCCACATACATTTCTCTCCCAAAAGACTAAAACCTGTTGCCAATCTCAGAAGATCACTCAAGAACACCAAAGACGATGTTGGGTTCAATTTTTTGGTTGGTACAAAGCGTGTAGTTGATTGAAGGTTTAAGGGGTGCTCTAAATCCTTGCATTACCTATTGTAATCATACTTTGGTAATCTACTTTTATATTTCTAGAATGTTTGTGTTTTATATGATTGTTGAAGCTTTGTGTTTGGTTTAATTAATCACATAGTAGTTTTGTTTTGCTTGTTTGAATTAATCATGGTGTTTACTACCATATTTTCTCTTTCTGTATCGCTTCCCTGTGGTGCGGGGGCAATTGTCGTTACATACTCTCGTTATCTTTTATGAGAGATTTGGAGGCATCTGCTTTTATGAGGCACATCTCCTCTTATAATGGCGATGCCTGATTTGAGGGGGAACTTGATGAGCGAGTGTATCATGGAAGCAATTGCGCCTAACTGCCTCATTCCTGGTCGTCCCAATATCACATTGTAAGGAGATGGGGCTCGGACAATCATGAAATCCGTAGTGATTATCTTTCTGCCTTTCCCGGTGTAATCTAAAAAGGTAAAGGGAGCAGTTATAACTCCGAGAGGCCACAACACTTGTCTTGAAAACCCCACTAGAGGTGATGTTAGTGATCGGAGTGATGAATTTGTCACGTCGTCCAACTGTTGGAAACAATGCTCGTACATTATCTATGCAGAGCTTCCTCTATCCACATAGATGCGGTGTATGATACTGCCTCCTATTTCAGCCTAAATGACGAGCGGATCATCGCCACTACAATGGTCTAGTACTGGGTCGTCACTCGTGAATGAGATGTCGGCTTTATGTTGTAACTCAGTTTCTTGGTAGTGTGGTGGAGACCATCCTTCATCAATCATTAAAACTTCGTTTCCTGCTTTAGGTGCGACCACCTTTTGTTTCCAATCAATTTGATTCTTCCCTTTTTCTGCAGTGCTAGAGGGAATCTGGTTTTGACTACTATTTTATGCCTTTGCGCCCTTCGCTAGGTGGCTAAGGTGACCATTTTTTACGCATGTCTCTATTTCTTTCTGAAGATCAACAAAATCGTTCGTATCATGACCATGGTCGTTGTGAAATTCACAATACCGTGTGCGGTCTCTCCGATGGACAAGTGCAAACATCCATGACGGTGGTCGTAGAATGGATTTTCCTTTAGAAGTAGCATAAATTTCTGCTGGAGATTTAATAAAAGGGGTGAAAACGGGTATGTTTACGCTTGAATGTTCATTAGGCCTTATGGTGGGGCAAGCGACATATCTTTCTTTATGCTTTCTTATAGATTCTTGGTGATTTTGTATGTGCTTGCTATCAGCGGTACCCCCTTTTCTGTCTCGCAATCAATTTTTTGTGTTGGCTTCATCGGCTTTTATGACATTGTGTGCTTGCGTGAATAGGTCCTCCATTGATATGGGGGGTCGGGCTATGAGATCCTTAAAGAACCTCCCTGGGCGTAGTCCGCTAATGAAATCCCCCGTCATCATCCCATCCGAGCGATCAGTCGTGTGTAACATTTCTCTTCTAAACCTCCCTAATTAGTCACTGAGTGACTCATCTGAAGTTTATAGGCTGGCACTTCAAGAAGTCAGTGTAAGTGCATTCTCGTTGAGTAGGCACTTGCCTCCTTCCGCCGGTTCCTGAACCATGGCTGTTATCGCCATCTCTGCTTCTGCTTGCATCGCGTTCTGCCAGAGCAGCAGCAACGCCTTGATCAATTAAGGCTTGGAGTTGAGCCTCAGTGACAGTGGTGGTAGGATTGGTTGTGGTGGCGGGTGTTGTCCTCGTGGCTCTTCTTGTTGGTAACATTTTCTTCAAAATCACAAGGAATATAATACACGTCAGATTTCACACAATCATAAACGTAACGTGACATATGCATAATAAATAAAATGAGATCACAATCCACAGCGAAATATACAACTGAAAGTGAAATCAACAATGACATAAATAAATCAACATTCATACACAACAACATCGATAATCATAAATGATGGTCCTGATTACAACATGTTCAGTACAATGAGATACAAAAACTGAAAATATGGACCTAAGGCGGTGTTAGCTGGGGATCACCCATAATACTTAACACGCCATACAATGATAGCTAAAAAGATAAAACAAAAGTCCTTACAGCCTATTAGCTGGGAGTAACCCATAAAACTTAATAGGCTATACAGGATAGCTACAAATGATGCATGACTAACTGCTGCTGCCAGTCTCAGCTGGTGCATCCTGAGGCTCTGGGTCTCTAGCCTCTAGTGTCGCAATACGTCCAAGTGCTGTAGTCAACTGAGTCTGAAGTGATGTGGTCTGAGTAATCAACGTGGCAACCTGTGCCTCCAGTGTCCTAACATGTGCCTCTATGGCTGCACTCCTCTCCTCAGAACTAGTCCATGCTATGCGAGCATATATAGCCTCTCTATCTATAGCCAAAGCTGTGCGGCGGTGTTGTAGTCTCTCTCTGTATAGTGTGTTGACTAGGGCTCCCAAGTAAGCCCGGTCATCATGTGCCTCCTCAAATCGTACCTCGAACTCCTCAGTCCTCTGCCTAACAGTAGTATCAAGCTCTGTCACTCTCTGGTCGACCCCCTCTAAGGTGGGGTAGGCCCTGGCTGTCTTGCGGCACCAGCCGCCGAACTCTCCCCGATCTCGTATCCGGGAGCGGGAGTAGTAAGACAAGCTCTCTTCCGAGGCGGCATCTCAGCCTCGGGAATATCAGTCCTGGGGGAAGTAGGTGGAAGTGATAAGGGTGGTGATGCATCTGCAGCTCTCATCCGAATCCCGGCTGCCCTATAGCCTAATGGTGCTCCTGTATCAGTAGGGCTAGTAGTGAGTGGTGATGGTAGGGGTAATGGTGAAGATACAACAGGTAGTGGTGGTGTAGGTGCGGCAGCATGCTCAGCAATGCGTGCCTCCATGGATGCCGACATCGGTGGCTCAGGTCTGACACTCTTCCGTGCCCTACGGAGACGTGTCTGGGCAAAGGGGATCCTATCTGAGGTAGGTCTCGGTGTAGGTGCAGACTCATCAGTCTCAAATGCCTTGTATCCCCAGCCCGACGGGAACAGGGTCAACCCATTAGGTATAGCAAGAAGAGTCGGCCGGAGCTAGGTGCTCCCCCTCCTCCTCGTCCTTATCCTCGTCCTCAAAAGGTATCTCAATTGGGTGATGGTGGGTGCTCAGGGACCGGGGACACATAGTCAGGGGATGCTGGGTGCTCAGGTTCCAGGCACATTTAGTCAGGGGATGTGGTCTACTGGCTGCATGGGAAGTCCATCGTTTCCTAATCGATGGGCTTGTGGTACACCTCCATCGGATATCTCCTAATCGGGCTCCACCAAAAGACTCTCCCTGGTTAGGAGTCAGTGTTCACAAGGTATAGGTGACAGCGGATGATGATGAGAAGACATAACTGCTAGGAAGGTAAGTACAACTTATATAAAGTATATTATATAAGACCAGTAATATTATATATGTAATATATTATAAACATGTATACATATCATGAACGCAGATAGTATAACCAAAATGCAACTTCACTAGCTTATGTGTCCCGCCACGTGAATAAAACTTTTGTATAATGCAATGTTGAAAAATGGTTATAGTCCCAAGTAATAAACATTTGACCTGGTTCTCTATAACCTATGTCTTGATGCCAATCTGTAACACCCTCAACATGGGTCGCAGCGGAATATGGGTTTGGGGAATGTTACTTCATAAGTCAACAGCCACGAGATAAGAAAAACGACCTCTATATGAGTCGTTGTAATTGATACATTGTTTAATATTGGACTGTTTGTTACAATAGCGAATCTTAAATAGGTTCATCCATGAAAGTAAAGATTTTAAGACATAACAATATTCCCAAACTGGTAAATTGCATCCAAATCTTTATAGTAATGACAGCAAATGATGACCACCCATGTATCTTGTTTCTCGTACTTATTGACCTAGAGAAAAACATTGCTTTTTTAAAACGTCAACAATAAGTTGGTGAATTCACAGGTTTAGTAAGATGCATAAAGTAGGTCCACTCAAGATTTCCAAAGAGTAAGACATGTCAACAATTACAATATCTTAAAAAGTAATTACGAGTGCACTACGTTCATGGACACCGAGATCGAACAAATATGTATGCATTTAATGCATAAATGTGCCCATGTAGATGTTCAACCAGCAACATCCAAATTGTTCCGACATGTTAGTTCGTGTTTCCGGTACTCCGAAACTGTATGAGCGCTATCACCCGAACCGGGGATGTCAATCCCAAATAGATCTATTCATTAACATTCGCGCTCGCTAACTAGCAATTGACACAGTTCATGAGGGGGGCGGCAAATAGTGGGTTTAGCAGGATTCTTAGGCCAACCGTAATATGTTTAAAAGAGTACTTGCGTCCCAAATGTAAAACAATGCATGTTTCTCACACAAAAGTTGTTAAAACAATTATTGTTGTATAAAAGCGGGGCTATGAACTCACGAAGTGAATGATTGATTATCTAAATCAAAAGAGTGAATCGCCTCGGTAATTTGAATGCATCCTATTAATTATAGGGCTCGTATGACTTCCGTATGAGTATAATGTTTTTATATACAATAAACATCACATGTTGCATTGCTACACCACACCTAATAGTTGTTTTAATTAATTAAAAGTTAAAAACATATTAAACTCGGTACTTTGTTAAATAAAAGGGGTAGTACTTGTATCCGTAAGAAAAATATTATTTTGATTTTACAAATGCATCGTTTGTAAAAAATATTGATTTAAAATGATATTTTATTATTAAATTAATTGTTTTATAAAAGTTTGTATAAAATAAAGTATTAATGCGCGCAGGAGTTTTAAAACTTCAGATTTTATCGTTTCGACTCCTGTTTTATACGTTTCTTATGTCCATGTTTCCGTATTTAAAATAATTTATCCAAAAAATAAGGTTTTTTAAACCCCTGCATGAAACTAGTAACTTTTTAACTGTTCAGCACAGTTTATTTAAATTATTTTATAAAATTAAATATGTGTACTTGTTTAAATCTTAACTGTTGTTTATAGCTACGTTTCTCGAGATCTTATGTCCTTTGGAATGAGTATTAAGAAAATTTATCAAATTATTATATTTATAAAAATTTTATCCACTGATGAACAGTAGTATTACTATTCACAGCAGTTTATAAAAAATATTTCTTATCGGAATTAATATATATATCTTGTAAACTACGTAACTTGTCGTTTATAATTCCGTTTTTCGTAGTTTCTTTATGTCTGTGGGTTCGTATTAAGGAAATTATCAAAATATTATATTTATACAATTTATACCCCTAATGAACAGAAACTTATACTGTTCATCACAGTTTATATAATTGTTTTTATAAAGTTAATAATACCATAACTTGTAAATGTGTATCTTGTCTCGTTATAATTCGTTTTTCGAGTCCTCATGCTCAGATCCTAGTTAATTAGCACTATTTTTATAAAAAATATAAAACATAAGATTTATATTTCGAATTTTCAAATATATATTATAAAGACCTAATTAGGTTTCTAATTAAACTAGTAGTTTACAATCAATTCTTTTAGGAACCTTGCACTATTGTTTTTCCAAGTGGTTGTACCGTATATTTCACATGTATATAAGTCCTCAATTGGCCATGTCATTTGTCCATATGAAATCATCATATACTTTATATAACTTTAAAATAAACTAGGTGGTGATTAACTAATGCAACAAAATATGTAACAATAGGAAATTACATAAACCGAGTATGAAAACTTTAAATGGACTTTGAAGGATCAAGTAGGATGATAAACACGGGAAGATGTAAACCCAAAAAGCTTCAAAACCAAACCTTAATCAAAGAAAACCCTAATATGTTTTCTTGATAGATCCGTGTTAAACCCGAATCCAAGCTTCCCAACACCTTGAGTAGTATTAGGTAACATTTAGATTGAACACTGAATGCTTTGAATACCTTGGTTGCAAAAATAAAAATGAACCCTAAAAACTTAAGAGTGTGCCGTGGGTTTGGGGACCAAAGGGAGAGAGTTTTGCTTTGAATTCGCTTATATGAAAGTGTAAAAGGATAATGAAATTAGGGCTTGCTTTATATAATATAGAGAAAAACCATGAAACTACTTCAAATGGAAACCATGGGAGGGGAATGGTTTTAAGTACAAGTGTAAGAGACTTCTCCTCACTCCCTAGGAGGAGGGTGCGGCATAAGGGGGGGAGGTTTTTTACACCTTGACAAGCCAATCTTTAGGTATTTAGAGTCCAAGGTACATAGTGTAAGTATTTACAGTATGTAGAAAGATATAAATTAAGGGTTTTAAATGATTTAATTCAAAGTGTAAAGGCCCATGGTCCGGTTTTAGAGAGGATATAAAGTGAGAAAAAATAATAATTTTGAGTATGGGTATAAACGTGGGTATTTGTTAAGTGTAGATAGGTAAAGGTGTGTTCCGTGTACGATACGATGTAATTTATTGCGAAACGTAAGCGTTTTACGTAAACCAACAAAATAAATTATGAAAGTTTATCAATTATACTCTAATAATCATATCAACACTTGCTGATGTCAACTATTAATTTGTTTGATGTCCGCTTTACTTGATCATTGATTTTTAGTTTACGCGATTTAACTATAAGATAATAATTAAAAGCGAACGCGTAAAACTCTAAAAATAAATAATGGAATTTATTAAAGTTGAAAATAACCTGAAAATGAGAAATGTTACACCAGAACATCCGGCCTCGAAAGTTTTTAAGGTCGGGAAGTCATTTAAACGTTGGTTGCAAGAAAAGTTGTCAAAGCAGTAAATACGGGTCAGATTTAGGTCAGATTACGAGGTATAAAACCCCCACTTAAAATTAGACTTTAGCTTAGCCCTTTTACAGAAGTCAATTTCTATGTGTCTATTAAACTTTCATAAATTTTTAGCCTCTGATTTGTTGTCTAAGTATTGTTTTTAGGGTCAAACTTTTTAGTGTGCAATCAGATTCGAATTGAGACTGTTTTGAAGTTTGATTTTCTTAGGAGTGTTTGTGCATGTAAATGGCTCTTGGGAATCATGAGGTAGTTAATATGCTCATAGATGAACATAGGTTATTTTTGGTATGAATTATGGAGGTCAGTAAGTAGAGGTTTTGAGTACTTTAAGTCACGTTAAAATTCTGCAGTTTTGAACAAATTGTGACTAACTAGTGAAACTTGTTAATGAAGTGGTTAAAGTTGGGTATGGTGTCGGGGTGACCCATGGGGTTAATAAAACACCTTAGACATCCATCATATTATTAAGCTTTTGGCTTAGTAGCGTGTAACACGAGTTATTTTGTTGTATAGATTTGTGCTAGTTGTTTGTGAAGCTTATTGTTGGAATCTTTTGGAAAGCTAAGCAAATGTGAGTTTCATAGCCCCTTTTTCTCATGTTATTTTGGGGTGAGAATGATGCTTGTTGTCGTGTTAAAATGTTTTTAAGCTTGTTATGTGTATTGGATCGTGGGCACGTTTCGTCCCGTTGCGTTATGATATGATATGTTTGGTATTGTGGATCCCAATATGCAAAATGAGATTTGGCGGTGATAAGATTACGTTGTGGTTAATTGGTGTCATGAATTGTTTTGGTAATTGTAGCAGCTAATTAAAAGTTTATTTTGGGATATTGTTGTATGTCGTAAACCTATGATTTCGCCCTCAATTTATGTTGACGTTTTAAGCATCATTTTCAGGTGAGCTTAATGGTGCTAAGATAGAGCGAAGTGGCTAGAAGAGATCGTAGGATGCTTGGAGTTTATTTATGTTTTCTGTTTGAATAAATGCGTTAGCATGAATTGTTTGGATTATGTTTTGCATGTCATTTATTGAAGAGACCTCTTTCTCATTAATAAAGACACCGTTAGGTTTTGGGTATTGTTATGACACTTTGTGTCTTTGCTTTACTTTAGTTTTCATTTTAGTATTCTCTATATAGACACCATGTGTTGTGATGATATTCATTCTTGTTACGCCTCGGGTTTCCGCCATGGTGGGGTGTGACACGACTCAACCAACTCAAGCTGCTCCGTCAAATGAACTCGCAAATTACATGAAAGTTAATGAAACAAACATGTGAGCTATGCAAAATTAAATCACTAATATGAAAGCTGAGTTTAAAAACGAATTTCAGGCCACGATGTTGCAACAAAACAACAAGCTCGAGAATATGTTGAGCAATTATTTTCAAATGAACATACCTTTAGGTTCGGGTCCTCTTCCTAGCAATACCGTTGTTAACCCGAAAGGTGACTTGAAAGCAATCACCACCCGAAATGGTGTTTCTTACGATGAACCTCCGATTCCTCCTCCTTTCTCTTCTTATCCCAAGGTGGTGGAAAGAGAGCCTGAGGTAACAAAGGATCCAGTGCAACCAAGTACTAAAAAATCCAACCTCCAGATGTCCGAACTCAAGCACCAACCTCTGAGCCTGTTAATGCTCCTAAACCTAAACGAATTTACCTTATCCTTCGAGACTTAACAACCAAAAGCTCCGAGAAAGAGACGACCATCAAATGATGAAGTTTCTTCAAATCTTTCGAAGCTTACCTTCATTATTAGCTCTCGGAGCTTTACTTTACATGCCACAAATTCGCTTACACATTAAAGATCTTCTTAGCACTATGAGAAATTGTTTGAATTAGCCAATACACCAATGAATGAGAATTCTTCGGCAGTTATCTTAAAGAAGTTGCTCGAAAAACTAGGAGACCCCGGTAAATTTTCTCATTCCATGTAAATTTCTAGAGATAGTTGAATGCTTAGCTTTGGCCGATCTTGGTGCATGCATCAACTTGATGCCCTTTCCATCTATGAAGGAAGCTTTCTCTCATAAACTTACTCTATCAAATGATTCTTGAAGTTTGCGGACGTTTTTACTAGACCAACCGGCATTGCCGAAGATGTCTTTGTGAGAGTAGGAAAGTTCTATTTTTTGGCTGACTTTGTAGTCGTTGATTATAATGTCGATCCTCGAGTTCCCTTAATTCTCGGGAGACCCTTTTTGAGGATGGCACGAGATTTGATTGATTTTACAGTGAAGAATTAACTCTCCGAGTGGGTGATGAAGCCATAACATTCAAAGTTGGTAACACTTCAAAATACTCCTATAATGATGTTGAATCAATTAACCGAATCGATGTCTTTGTCATAGCTTGTGAGGAGTATTCTCAAGAAGTGTTGAGGATTTTTGACAATTCTTCGAGAGTGGCAATCCCACTCTAATCTCTGAACCAATCATTGATAAATCTTCCCCCTCCCTTACTCCATTTGAGGAAGGTGATTTCATTCTCGAAGAGTGTAACACCCCCAAAATGGGTCGCAGCGGAATATGGGTTGGGGAATGTTACATCATAGATCAACAACACGAGATAAGAGAACGACCTATATATGAGTCGTTTAAAATTGATACATTGGATTAAATAGACTTGTTTGTTACAATAGCCGAAGCTTAAATAGTTCATCCATGAAAAGTAAAGATTTTAAGACATAACAAATATTCCCGCAAAATGTAATGCATCCAAATCTTTATTATAATGACTCCAAATTATGACCACAATGTATCCTTGATTTCTCGTACCTTATGCCTGAGAAAAGCATTTTGCTTTAAAACAGGTCAACATAAGTTGGTTTAATTCACAAGTTTTAGTAATGTATAAGTAGGACCAAAAGATTTACAAAGTAAGACTGTAACACATACAATATCTCAAAAGTAATTACGAAGTGCGCTAATGCTCATGACACGAAGCTCGACATATGTGTATGCAATTTATGCACTAAAATGTGCCCTGTATATGTTCAAACCCGCAATCCAAAATGTTTTCGAATGTATACGTCGTTGTTTCAGTACTGTCGAAACTGATGAGCGCTAATCATCCGAACGGGGATGCTTCAATCCAATAGATCTTTCATAACATTCGCGCGTAACCTAGCAATTGACAGTTCATGATAGTGGGCAGTTCGTGGGTTTAGCGACTTAGGCCAATCGTAATAGTTTAAAAGAGTACTTGGTCCAAAATGTAAAAAATGCATGTTTCTCACCAAATTGTTAATAATACAAATTATAGTTGTATAAAAGCGGGGCTATGAACTCACCGTAAGTGAATGATTTGATTATCTAAATCAAATTGAGTGCATCTAGCAATTGAATGCAACCTAATTAATTATAGGTCGTATGAGTAGAATGTATTTCATGTAAATAAAACATCACATATTGCATAGCTACACCACCACCTAATGGTTTTTATTAATTAATTAAAAGTTAAAACAATAATTAACTCGTACTTTGTTAAATAAAAGCGTGTGTACTTGTGTCCGTAAGAAAATATTATTTTCGTTTATAAATGCATCGTTTGTAAAAATATATGGTTTAATAATGATATTTTATTATTAAATTAATTATTTTATAAAAATTTATATAAAAATATAAGTAATGCGCGCGAGTTTTAAAACTTCATATCTTTATCGTTTCGACTCCGTTTTATACGTTTCTTATGTCCACGTCTTCGTATTAAAGTAATTTATTAAAACATCAAGTTTATAAAGTTTAACTCCACTGAATGAACAGAACTTTTACTGTTCATCACAGTTTATATGAATTATTTTATAAAAATTAATCTACTATAACGTGTTTACATCTAATTCGTTGTTTTAGTTCGTTTCTCGAGATCCTTATGTCTTGGCCCTTAATATAGTCTTAGTATTAAGTAAATTTATTCAATTTATTATATTATAAAATTTTAAACACTGCTGAACAGTAGCATACACTAATTCATATCAGATTTATAAAAATTTTTTATAAAAGTTAATTATATATATAACTTGTTAAACTACTGTAACTAGTTAGTTATAATCCCGTTTTCGGTGTTCTTTCTGTTCCGTGGGTTAGTATTAAGGAAAATTATCAAAATATTATATTTGTACAATCATACCCTGATGAACAGTAACTTTTTACTGGTATCACAGTTATATAATTATTTTTATAAAGTAATATAATTATATAACTTGTTTTAAATGGTCGTATTTGTTCGTTATAATTATGTTTTTCGAGTTCCTTTTCATGCTTTCGAACTTATAAAGTGCACTATTCTTTTATAAATATAAAACATAAAGGAAAAAATTTTTATTTCGATTTCAAAATATATATAAAGTAATAAATAGGGTTCTATTAAACAGTAGTTTACAATCTTTTTTAATTAGGAACCTTGCACCATTAATTTACCAAGTCGTTTATACTCGTATATTTAACATGTTATTTTAGTCCATTAATTGTCCTGTCCTTTGTCCATATGAAAAATTCATTTACTTTATATACTTCAAAATAAAACTTTGGTGGGTGATTACTATGCAATAATATTGTAAACAAAAGGAAATTAATAAACGGAGTATTGAAAACTTTAATAGACCATTATTAGGATCAAGTAGGTGATGAACACGAGATGTAAACCACATTCAAGCCTTTAAACCAAAACCTAATCAAGAACCTAAATATGTTTTCTTGTTATTCCTTGTTTAAACCGAATCAAGTTCCAACACTTTGAGTATTTTAGGTAGTCTTAGATGAAACTTGACTTGAATGCTTGGAATACCTTGGTTGCAAAATTAAAATGAAACCCTAATAATTTAGAGTGTGCCGTGGGTTTTGAGTCCAAAAAGAGGGAGAGTTTGCTTTGATTTACTTGTATGGAGTGTAAGAGTGTGATGGTGAACCTAGGGCTTGCTTTATATAGCAACTTGGAAAACCATAAACTACCTAAGTGAAACCATGGAAGCAAATGGTTTAGAGGACAAGAGTGTAAGAGCTCTCCTCCTCCCTAGGAGGAGGCCACGGCTCAAGGACACCAAGGACACCAAGATTAGACAATTTCTAGTATCTTGGGTCCAAGTACAACTTTGTGTAAGGTTTAACATGTTGTAGGAAAGACTTAATAGGGTTTTAATGAATTATTTCATGTATAAAAACCCATGACCGGTTCTAAGATGATATAAGTGAGAAAAATAATTAAATTTTGAGTATTGGGTATAAATGTGGGTATTTGTTTAAGTGTAGATGGGTAAAGGTGCTTCCGGGTACGACCGAATGTAATTTATTGCGAAACGTAAGCGTTTTACGTAACCAACAAAAATAAATTATGAAAAGTTATAAATTATACTCCTAATAATCATATAACACTTGCTTGATGTAAACTTTAATTTGTTTGGTGTCCATTTACATTGAACGTTGATTTTTAGTTTACGCGATTTAACTATAAGATAATAATTAAAAGCGAACGCGTAAAACTCTAAAAATAAATAATGGAATTTATTAAAGTTGTAAATAACCTGAAAATGAGAAATGTTACAGTCTCCACCCGTTAGGAGAGCCTTGTCCCAAGGCTCAAGATGCAACATTCTTCGAGGGTGCGGTTTTTGTGAAGAGGTGCGGATACTTTTCTCGGAACTGATCTTCGCGTTCCCACGTGAACTCTGGACCTCTCTTGGAGTTCCATCGAACTTTGATGATGGGAATACGACTTCGCCTTAGCTTCTTGATCTCACGCTCCAAGATTTCCACTGGTTCTTCAACAAAATGGAGTTTATCATCAATGTGTATTTCATCTAACGGAACTGCCAACGGCTCGTCAGATAAACACTTCTTTAGATTGGATACATGAAATGTGCTATGAACCCTGCTTAACTGTTGTGGTAGTTCGAGTCTATAAGCAACGGTTCCCACTTTGGCTAGCACCTTGAAAGGTCCGATATACCTCGGGTTCAACTTTCCCCGTTTTCCAAAATGTATGACTCCTTTCCAAGGTGACACCTTTAACATAACTCGATCGCCAACCTGATACTCTAAAGGCTTATGCCTCACATCGGCGTAACTCTTTTGGCGATCACGAGCAGCTTGCATTCTCTGCTTAATTTGGACAATCTTCTCGGTCGTTTCATGAACAAGTTCTGGACCGGTGAGCCGAGCATCTCCGACCTCAGCCCAACACACAGGTGACCGACACTTTCGGCCATAAAGTGCCTCGAATGGGGCAGCTTTAATACTAGCATGGTAGCTGTTGTTGTACGAGAATTCAATCAGCGGTAAGTGTCCTTCCCAACCATTCCCAAAGTCTATCACGCAAGCGCGTAACATATCTTCAAGAGTTTGTATGGTTCTTTCACTTTGTCCATCAGTCTCTGGATGGTATGCCGTACTCATATCCAACCGAGTACCCATAGCTTTCTGAAATGACCTCCAGAAGTTTGATGTAAACCGGGGGTCACGATCGCAAATGATCGAGACTGGTATCCCATGTCTTGTGACCACTTCTTTCAAGTACAGTTTTGCTAGTTTGTCCATAGGGTCAGTTTCCCTCATTGGTAAAAAGTGTGCAGACTTAGTGAGTTACGGCTAACAATTACCCATGATGGTTGTGTACGTTTCCTGTCCTGGCGCTCTTGTGCGATCTTAGTAGCTATGGTGACAAAGTCCGATGTGATAATTTCCCAATTTCGGGGGAGGGGAGGAAATCGCTGGTTTTACGCAGTAGGCCAGGATGGTTTTGGTGTTCGGCTTTGACTCTTAAACACGTTCAAACCTTGCCTAACATAGGGGCAAATTGGGGTCCAGCTTTCACATGTAGGCCCACCAGTATAGTTAGCTTCAGTGGTCCTGGTACAAATCTTATCAGGAACCCTGGTGAACAGAAATACTTCGACTTGATGCGACTCGCTGCATAATCAGAGTCCTTAGATCACCATAGCGCGGTAACCAACTCCTGTTGTTTAGACACAAGGTTCCGTCCGCACGCGGTTCCAACTTCTCCTTCCTGGGCTTTTCTGGGTCTTTCGAATTCTCAATCAACATACCGCCTACGTCTTCAGACTTGAGGTTTTCTGGTTTTCTTGCCTCAATCTGAGCCTCCAAAATCCGCTTGGGAAGGTCCAAACCGATAGTCATAACTAAGGCCCGAACCCGTAATGGCTTTACTCGTTCCTTTCTGCTCAATGCATCAGCCACTACATTTGCTTTTCCTGGGTGATAGCGGATTTCACAATCATAATCACTAAGCAATTCCAACCAACGGCGTTGTCTCATGTTTAACTCCTTCTGGTCAAGGATGTGTTGTAAACTTTTGTGGTCAGTGAACACGGTACATCTTGTCCCGTATAGATAATGTCTCCAAATCTTTAGAGCGAATACTACTGCGCCTAACTTCAAATCATGAGTGGATAATTCTTCTCATGATCTTTAGTTGTCATGTGGCATAACAATCACTTGTTTCTCATTTGCATTAGCACCGCACCGAACCCTTTTGATTGGAAGCGCGACAGTACGCAATAAAGTCTTCATTTTCCTCGGTAACGCTAGAATTGGCGCACTACACAACTTCTGCTTTATCAACTGAAAAGCTGCTTCTGCCTTGTCACTCCATTCAAACTTGATCTTCTTTTGAGTCAGCTTGGTCATTGGCTTGGCGATCTTTGAGAATCCTTCAATGAATCTTCGGTAGTAGCCTGCTAGGCCCAAAAACTACGAATCTCCATTGCAGACTTAGGAGATGCCCATCTTGACGGATTCAATTTTAGCAGGATCCACATGAAAACCCTGATGTCGATTCAATGCCCAAGGAACTGTACTTTAGCGATCCAGAATTCGCATTAGATAATTTGGCATACAACTGTCCTTCTTAAGCATCGCACTCCAATGATTAACTTGAGGTGCACTGCAAGTTCATGCTTGTTCTCGAGTAAATCAGAATGTCGTCAATAAAGACAATTTACGAATTTATACAGGGTTTGTTTGCACCACCCATTCAAGAGATCCATAAATACAGCAGTTGGTTAGTCAAACCAAATGGCATAACTTGAAACTCATAATGTCCATATCGAGTTCTGAATGCGGTCTTTGGAATATCTTCTTCACGAACCCTTTGTTGATGATAACCCGACCTCAGGTCGATCTTTGAGTAGATACTCGAACCTTGTAGTTGATCGAACAAATCATCAATCCTGGGAAGCGGATAAGGTTCTTTAACCGGTCAGATTTATTCAATTCCGGTAGTCAATGCACATCCAGTAATGATCCCGTCCTGTCTTCATGACAGAACAAGACCGGAGCTCCCCAAGGTGAGGAACTGGGTCTTATAAAGCCTTTGTCAGAAAGTTCTTTTCAATTGGTCCGACAACTCCTTCATCTCGGATGGGGCCAGTCGATAAGGTGCCCGTGCTACTGGCGCAACACCAGGTATCAAATCGATCTGAAATTCCACTTGGCGGGTTGGTGGAATACCCGGCAAGTCCTCGGGAAATACCTCGGGAAAGTCTTGAACTATTGGTACTTCTTCAAGTTGCTTCTCCTTCGACTTGTCTTCCGCCTCTTTCATAGTAACCTGTGCTAGAAAAGATGGAACATCCCTATCCCCCCCCACCACGTAAATACTTTTTTGTGTTTTTTGGTACACGAGATAGTTCAATCGGGACTCGTGACCGTTGTTGCTTCCGTCACCATGAAAAATTAAAGTCTTGTCTCCAAAGGGACACGCAAACAGGCCTTCCATCACAGAGCCGATTACGGCATGAATTTGTATTTAGCTAACCAATGTCTATACCGACAATGACGTCAAAAACATACCCATCTCTACGGGCATCAGTCGATGTTGAATGGATGATTAGAAAGTTTAAGAGTGCAACCCCGTATAAGTGTTTAACCCAAATTATCTACCGTCAGCAACTCAACATCATAAACCATGTCTAATGTAGTTGGGATGATATCAATCAAGGAACTAAATGCGGTAGATATGAAACTTCTATCGGCACCAGTATCAAATAGTATAGAAGCATAACGGTTATTTAGGAGGAACGTACCCGTAACGACATTTGAGTTTTCGGGTTAGTTCCAGCAGAGCCCACAACATAAGCTCTTGCTACAACATTGCCATTTCCATCGCCGGATTCATTTAAGAGCAAACGCGTAAAACCCTAAAAATAAATTATGAATTACATAATGTCGTACAATGACCTAAAACACGAGATGTTATATTTTCCCCTTGGGCTCTCTGGTTGTTGTTGTTGTTGCTGCTGCTGTTGGTAGCAGCAGGTCAGCCTTTACAGTCACAGGCCAAATGGCCAATCTTTTGGCAGTTAGTGCACTTTTGAGCTCATGGCCCATCGTGGTGATAATTGAACTTGGTACATAGAGGTTTGGTTCCTCTATAAGGCTTTTTATCTCTAGGCCTAGCAGTGTAAGCCCATGCCACATTATTCCTTTTGAATGGCTGCTGTTGGTTTTGGTTATTTCTTGAAGTATCTTTAAATTTCCTCTTATTCTCTGCTTGACGTTCAGCCACAGTGAGCATCTTTTTATCCATCATTTCAGTAGCAAACTCAATTGCCTCTTGCATTGACTGAGTCTTTGATGCCTTAACACTGCCATTAATCATGTCAGGAAGGCCACCGACGTACCTTTCTACTTTAGCTAATTCCTCAAGGAACATTCTATCACACATCAGTGCCAACTCCTGGAATCATTGGTTGTAAGTCAACAAATCGGTACCTCTTACCCTTAAGTTCCAATACTCAGATTCCAGCTTTTTGATCTCGCCCCTTGGGCAGTATTTATCTGTTATCATCCTTTTCAAAGCCGTCCATGGCATTGCATATGCAACATCCTATCTGACAGCCCTTACGTAGGAGTTCCACCACGTCAAGGCACTTCCTTGAAGAGTACAAGATGCATACTTAACCTGACTTGCGATAGTACAGTTGCTGATAAGGAAAACAGATTCCATCTTTTCCACCCATTGGGTCAGGCCAACGACTCCTTTAGTGCCTTTGAAATTCATAGGATGGCACTTCAAGAAATCAGTGTAAGTGCACTCTTGTTGAGTAGGCACTTGCCTTCTTCTGCCGGTTCCTGAACCATGGCTGTTATCGCCATCTCTACTCCTGTCTGCATCACGTTCTACTAATGCAACAGCAACGCCTCGGTCAATTAGAGCCTGAAATTGAGCATCAGTGACAGTTGTGGTAGGAGTGGTTGTGGTGGCGGGTGTTGCCCTCGTGGTTCTTTTCTTGGGTCCCATTTTCTTCAAAATCACAAGGAATATAATACACGTTAGATTTCATACGATCATAAACGTAACATGGCGAAAGCAAAATAAATAAAATGAGATCACAATCCACAATGAGATATACAACTGAAGTGAAATCAACAATGACATAAATAAATCAACATCCATACATAACAACATCGATAATCATACATAATAGGCCTGATTACAACATGTTCAGTACAATGAGATAAAATGAAAAATACAACCCTAAGGAAATTCTAGCTGGGAATCACCCATAATACTTAACATGCCATACAATGCTATAAAGGATAGCTCCAAACGGTACATGACTAAATGCTACTGCCAGCCTCAGCTGGTCCCTCCTTGGGCTCTGGGTCTCTAGCCTCTAGTATCTCGATATGTCCAAGTGATGTAGTCAACTGAGTCTGAAGTGATAAAGTCTGAGTAATCAATGTAGCAACATGTGCCTCTAATGTCCGGACATGGGCCTCTATGGCTGCACTCCTGTCCTCGGAGCCTGCCCATGCCTCACGAGCATACATCGCCTCTCTATCCAAAAGCATAGTTGTACAGCGGTTATCTGGCCTATCTCTGAACAGTGTGTTGACTCGGGCTCTTAGAAGAGCTCGGTCATCCTGCGCATCCTTAAATCGCACATAGAACTCATCAGTGTCCTGTCTAATAGTATTAGCAAGGTCTGTCACTCTCTGGTTGACCCCCTCCAAGGTGGTCGATGCTATCTCCATCAACGTATCAACTATCTCGTCCCATGTGTCGGTAATCCCATAACCTGTCTGCTCAACCCTGTATCGCCTACGGTCAGACTCTAGAGTAGGCCCTGGCTACCTCGCAGCACCAGCTGTGGAACTCTCCCCGACCTCGAATCCGAGAGCGGGAGTAGTAAGGCAAGCCCTCTTCTGAGGCGGCATATCAGCCTCGGGAATGTCAGTCCTGCGGGAAGTAGATGGAAGTAAGGCTCTCATCCTAATCTTGGCTGCCCTATAGCCCAATGGTGCCCCTGCATCAGTCGGGCTGGTGGTAAGTGGTGATGGTAAGGGTAATGGTGGAGACGGTACAGGTAGTGATGGTGTAAGTGCGGTGACATGCCTAGCAATGCATGCCTCCATGAATACTGACATAGGTGGCTCAAGTCTGACAGTCTTCCATGCCCTATGGAGACGTGCCTGAGAAAAAGGGATAATAGTCTGAGGTGGTCTAGGTGTGGGTGCAGACTCATCAGTCTCGAATGCCTCTATATCACCAGCTGAGAGAACAGGGTCAACAATAGGTACAACAGAAGAGTCGGTCAGAGCTAGGTGCTCCTCCTCCTCCTTGTCATCCTCCTCGTCCTCAAATGGATCCTCATCCTCATCATCATCATCATCGTCATCATCGGAAGGCTCATCATCACCATCCCCTCCATCAGCAGGATAGTCAGCATGATCCTCCTCGAGGTCCTCCTCCGGATCCTCATCCGGATCAAAGTTTGCAATAAAGCCTGGTGATAAGGCAGTAGGTAAGGCATCAGCAGGTAGAGGCTGGTCCTCTAAGGGTGCCTCAGCATTGGATGGTACTAAGTACTCGGGGTACTCCAGCTCAGGCACGTATGGTACCTCGACCGGTGAAGGTGGGTGCTCAGGACCGGGCACGTAATCGGGAGACGGTGGGTGCTCAGGTCCTGGCACATAGTCGGAAGATGGTGGGGCTACCGGCTGCATGGGGAGTCCATCGTGTCTGTATACGATGACTCGTAGAGAACCTCCATCGAAAAACTCCTCATCATCTCCCCAATAGACTCTCACTGGCTCATAATCAATGTAGACAGATGTGTAGGTAACTGCGGATGATGCATCATACATGACTGCTGAAACAATAAAATAAACTTATATAAGTATATTATATAAGGCCAATATAGTATATACGTATCATAATATAAATATGTATGTATGTTATGAATGCATCTAGTCTACCCAACCAATGCAACTCGATAGTGTATGTGTCCCATGAAAAACTTTTGTATGATGCAATGTTTGTGAAAACGGTTATAGTCCAAGTAAAAACATTTGACCTGGTTCTCTATAACCTTGGCTCTTGATGCCAATCTATAACACCCCCAAAATGGGTTGCAGCGGAATATGGGTCTGAGAGTCTTACATCATAGATCAATTGCACAAGATATGAGAACGACCTCTATTTCAGTCATTTAAAATGATACATTGGATTAAATAAACTTGTTTGATACAAAAGCTCAAAGCTTAAATTGTTCATCCGAGAAAATATAAAGATTTTAACACATAACAGAATAACCCCAAAATGTAATGCATTTAAATCTTCATGCAAAGTGGTTTCCAAAATGTTGACCCCCAATGTGTCTTTGTTCTTGTACCTTATTGACCTGAGAAAAACATGCTTTAAAATGTCAACATAAAGTTGGTGAATCCACAAGTTTAGTAAATGTATAAAATAGGACCGCAAGATTTCTAAGAGTGATAAGTAACGAATACAATATCATAAAAGTAATTACGAAGTGCACTAAGCTCATGACGCCGAAGCTCAACATCTATGTATGCAATTTAATGCAATTGAGGGCCCGTGTAGATGTTCAAACCCGCAACATCTAAATTGTTCCGACATGTATACATTCATGTTTCGGACCTCCAAAACTAGTGAGAGCTACTCACCCGAACGGGGATGTCAATCCCAAATACATCTATTCATAACATTCGCGCTCGCTAACTAGCAATTGATAGTTCATGATAGTGGGCAATAGTGGATTAAGCTACTTAGGCCAACTCGTAACTTGTTTAAAAGAGTACTTGCGTCCAAACGTAAAACAATGCATGTTTCTCACCCCAAAGTTGTAAAACAATATAATTGTATAAAAGCGGGGCTATGAACTCACCGAAAGTGAATGATTGATTATATAAATCAAGTAAGTAAATCGTCTCGGCAAATCCGAATGCAACATATTTAAGCGTAGGTCGTATGAGTATAATGTATTATACATAAATAAAACATCACATGTTATATAGTTACACCACCACCTAATAGTTTTTGATTAAATTGTAAAAGTTGAAATAATAATTAAAGTGTACTTTGTTAAATAAAGTAATTGCATTTGGATCCGTAAAGAAAGTATTGCTTTTGTTTATAATTGTATTATTTAAAAATATATGATTTAATGTATTAATTAATTATATAATTAATTTGATTATTTTATAAAATAATGTATAAAAATAAAAATAGTGCGCGCGGTTTTAAAAACCTCATATCTTTATCGTTTTAACTATGTTTCATACGTTCCCTGCGACCATGACTTCGTATTAAGAAAATCTATCAAAATATTATATTTATAATATTTAATCCACTGATAAACAGTAACTTTTACTATTTATAATAATTTATAAAACTATTTTTATGTAATTAATTAGGTATAACTTGCAAAAAGCGTATCTCCATTTTATTTTTGTTTTTCGAGTTTCTTACTTGTTTGGATTCCTCATGAAGAGTACTATCATTATAAAATAATTTCTATAAAAATTCAGATCTGAAACAGTAGGGTATGTTATAAAATAACTTTTATAAAAACACTTTTATACGTTTAATTAACGTAAACTCGTAATTGTCATATCTTCTTCGTTATAGCTCCGTTTTTCAAGTTCTTTATATGCCTACGATCCTTGTAACGTGTACTAATTTAATAAAACATAAAATTTATGTGTTATGATTCGAATTCAAACCGAAAGGTATCAAAACACTTTGTATGTTTTCTTTTTATAAAACAAGTTTTACCATTCCTTTTATTAAGAGCTTTTGTACCAATCTTTTACCAAGTTTTCTACCATATATCTTACATCTATTAAGTCCTCTAAAAGTCCATAACACTTGTCCAATTGAAATCCATGTCCTCATGATCTTTTTATACATAAACTTGTAATTAACTTTCAATACAAAATAATTTACAAACTAAACTCATAAAATCAAACTAGTACTATATTAAATGTGTACTCTTCATTCATTTCTATTTCATCATTATACTTATAAAATTCGAACCTATATATGCCTTGTAATATCTCAAAAAACATAAAAATACATCTAGGTGGTGTTTAACATATATAACAAGCATGTACAAATATTTAAATGAATGAATGAAATTAAAACTTCAAAGATATTACCTATACGAAGAGATGTAGGATGATGAACACAAGGTAAAAACCCTAGCAAGCTTCCAAATCTAAAACCCTAGTTTAGAAAATCCTAAATATGATTTCTTGAATAATCCTTGCTAAACCCAAATCCAAGCTTACTAACCTGTGGATTTAAAAATAACAAAACCTTAATATACTGTAGAATGACCCTATATGCTTGGAATACCTTAGAACCAAAAGGAAAATGAAACCCTAATCTTTATAGTTTGGCCGTGGGTTTTGGCTTATGAAAAGAGAGGGTTTTTGTGCTTGGTGAATTGTTTGGAGTATGTAATGAGAGCTAGTATGTAAGACTTTCTTTATATAGCATCTTGGAAACCTTAAACAACCTTAAATCCATACCATGTGTAGTAGTGGTTTCAAGTAAAAGTGTAAAGAAGCTCTCCTCCTCCCTATGCAAGCTCACGGCTCAAATGGGTGTCTAGGGTACATGTGATGTGCCAATTTATGGATACATGGGATGAGGTACTAGTGTGTAAGGTTTATAACATGTAAAGGTAAGAGTTAGTGGGAGTTTTGATTTTATTTCATGTGTATACATACTAGATCCGGCCATAATGCTTATTTGGTTTATAAATAAGTTAATTTTTGTGTATTGGGTATAAAAGTTGGTATTTGTTTGAGTGTGGATGGGTATTGGTGCTTCCGGGTATGCCTAAATGTAATTTATTGTGAAACGTAAGCGTTTTACGTAACCAATAAAAATAAAATATGAAAAGTTATAAATTATACTCAAAATAACAATATAACACTTGCTTGACGTAAACTTTTATTTGTTTGGTGTCCATTTACGTTGAATGATGATTTTTAGTTTACGCGATTTAACTATATGATAATAATTAAAAGCGAACGCGTAAAACTCTAAAAATAAATAATGGCAATAATTGAGTCGGGAAATGACCTGAAATAACGGATTGTTACAGAAACAAAAGAAGGATGGTATATTTATTAGTCAAGATAAATATGTTGCTGAAATTTTAAAGAAATTTGGGTTTACAGAAGTCAAGACTGCAAGCACACCAATAGAAACTCAAAAGCCTCTACTCAAGGATGAAGATGGTGAAGAAGTGGATGTTCATATGTGTAGGTCAATGATTGGTTCTGGCTTATTTGATGGCTTATCTTGGCTTATTGTAGCTTATTGAATAAGCTAAGATACTTATTTATTTATTTGGTTACTTATCGGGCATAAGAAATAAACCCGTATTTGTTGTTTGGCTTTTTGGGTCACGACCCAACACCAAGCCCAAAACCGTGGCTATAAGCCCACGTTGTGGCTTATTGAATAAGCTTATACGTATTTTATTTGATAAGCCATGCGCTTAATTGTTTAATCATTTGCTTATTTTGAACTCGTTACGTTTTGGATCTTTCGTTTAGGCTTATTGGGCCTAAAAGCCCAATAAGGATCCTTAAGACTTTCGGCTTATTACCTATTTTAAACTTATAAATTAGACTTATTAATATCGTAACCTAAATACTTATAAAACTTATATTATTCCAAGCATTTTGATTATGTAGACTTGAAGTGGTAAAAAGATCGTGAAAATTACTTTTTGGATATAATTTATAGATTGGCGGTTTTGTGAAATAGATTTGGAAAGTGATTTTGAATAAAGTCTATGACTTTGGAAAACGGATATTTATAAACGGGTCATGCCGAATTTTCTTAAAAACTTTATACCTGGAAATATTTAGAGAAAACTCATTTTTATAAATCTTGACAAAAGGACGAAAACATATTATTTATAAATAATAAATAATATTTATATATTTAGATTTGTTAAATAACTAAAATACATATGAGTCAAAACCACTACGACCACCATAAAACTAACATTATTAAAACCTCTTCAAAAATAAAGTACAACTACTTTTGAAAACCTTATACATCTACATAATTCCGCGTTATACCAATTCTGAACCAAACCCTTCTTATTAGGTCGAGACCGAGTATAGTTGTGCATCCCCGCGTGATCATTCGTTTTAGCTGCTTTACTTCATCATTTACTGTGAGTTCATAGCCTCACACTTTTACTGTTTTACATATGTTTTATAACCTTGGGGTGAGAAACGTTGCTTGCTTTTAAAACTGGACACAAGTACCCTATTTAACTTTTACTTGTTTACGTGAATTGCCTAAGTTACTCTATTGCCATGAAGTCCCCACTATCATGAACCGTTAATTTCTTGACCGGATGTACCGATCAACTGAGCGTGAATGCTGTGAATAGATCTATTGGGATTGAACTTCCCCGTCCGGGTAGATAACAACGCAGTACCATGTAAACGGACGCATTTCATTTGAGGAACTCTAGGTGTTAGGCAATGCACCTATTGGGGCAACAACTTATAATTAACGTATTCTTAAGGCTTCGGTGTCATGAGCTTAGCGCAACGTAAATGCTTTTGTGACAATGTATGTACAACAATTGTCGCACGGTTTAAATCTTGTGGTCCATACTTACTCTTTACTTAAACCTATGAATTCACCAACTTTATGTTGACGTTTTAAGCATGTTTTCTCAGGTACTTAGCTGGATGTCCTTGATGTGCTATGTGGTGCCCCGTGTATTGACTCAGTCTTCAAGATATTTACCTATTATTTAAATACCGTTGTCAACTTTTCAAAACTTATTTACGCTTCCGCATTATCTTTTTAAACTTGATAAATTATGTAAAGAATTAATTTATGTAATCAAAGCAATGGTGTTTATTTTCAAAACGTACCCCTTAGAGGTCGTTATTTGTACTTTGTGTGATGTATATTATGACGTCAAGCTCTCGAATTACCTATTCCGACTAGACCTGATTTGGGGGTGTGACATTTCCGACTTTGTTCCAAATTAAATGTCCAACTTAAAGTAAATAAGTTTCTGTGTCAGCCGAAAATATGAACCTTATCATATGTTAATAATCGTAAGTAACGTTGTCAACCATCAAAACTTAAAAATCATAATAAACCAGAACAAATATCTTATATTTTTGTTTAAAAATTCACCGCAACACACGATGAGTAAAGATACTCGTTTACAACAATAAGCCTACGCCAACTATTGTTTCTCACTTAAGTGGGAATCATACGAGCATGAGTTCTCATTGTTAAATTATCTCTACTATCTATAGAACATTCAAAGCCTTTTCTATACTATATATAAAAGGTTTACACCCTATTGTTGAATGTTGAAAAATTAAGAAAACTATATATGGAAAACCATTATTTCATTCAGTTTAAATAGTGTTTAATCCTAAATCCTCAAACTTTTTTTTTTGCTTTACAACCCATAAACTTTTTTCATGACTACAACTATCTGCCGCTATAAAATCTCATTGCTATGCACGGGTACTCGTCTAATATGCAAAAAAATATCTGTAGTTATATTAAAAGTTTAAGTTTACACACTTATTTTCTATGACATGATTCCATACTTGCTAAAAAATCAATAACCGTATTTGGGAGGTAAAAGCTCACGGGAACTCTAATGCCGTCAAAGATAATGTTGATGCTTAAAGAGAGATTTTCCTGCCTTGCCTAGTGAAACCCAAGTAGACTTGGACCGTATCCCTAAGAGAATTGCACTATCACTTCCTTGTGAATTCCGTGTATTGTGTGGATGTTTTAAACGCTCTGTTCATTTTGTGACATGACAAATCCATCGGTTACACCTTGATGCTCTACTAACTTATGTAAACTATCCCTCGAGTTTGTTATCGTACTATGAACGATTCCCCTATTGTCCTATAAATCGTTTTACTATTGTAATCTAATTGGATGATATCCTATGAACTATCTTAGTGTCGTCTTATAAATAGAATTGCTGTCATTTTCTAAACTGTCTTACCGCCAGTCTACAAACTATTTTACTGATAGCTTATTATCTATTTTGCTAACATCTTATAAACCCTTTTGATACCACTTTATAAACCGTTTTGTCAAAATCTTATAATTAACCTGCAATCACGTCATAAATCATTTTACTATCATGTTATAAACTAACTTGTTTTCATCTTATAACCTATTTTGCGGTTATTTATAAACTCTTTTGCAACCATATTATAAACTACTTTGCAGTCATCTTACAAACTATTTCATCGTCATCTAATCAACTATTTGTTGTCTTTTATAAACTATTTCGTTGTCACTTTATAAACTATTTGGTTGTCAGCTTGTAAACTATTTGTACCATATAATAGACCCCTTACTATTACATTATAAACTGTCACGTGATCTCCTCGTAAACTGTTTTGATATCACCTCTTAAATTATTTTACACTGTCTTACAAAATATCTTGCGTCATTATATAAACTATACGGTATTCGCCTTTACGAACTATTTTGCTACCTTATAAACCATATTACCATATAACAATTTAAACATAGCACTAGTTTTGATGAAATGAACATTGCATCGTTAGTCCCTAATTACGCATAGCCTAATCACCTATGTATAATTCAGAAAGGACCATGCAATGCTTAGAATAGTCACCATAAAATTTTGTCACAAATTACCTTCACTTTCCATTTCTATTTTCTTTTCTTTTCTATATATTTCAACGGGATTTTATTTTGCGTGCGTATTCGTGAGTTGTGTTTGTCATGTGTATTCTTATTCGTAAGCGCCATAACTAAGTAGATTTTCTCAACCTTATCATGAAGAGACACCATAACCTTAGCCGAGAGTCCGAATCATGCTCCGTGTGTTCATGATAATTATGGATTGTAAGATTTTAGAACGTAACGCACTTGTCGTTCAGATTGGGTTATAACCAAGAAAACTAAGAGATTTCCTTCAATCGGCTTACCCTTTAGTGACATAAAATCATGGAAAAATTGAGATTCTTGTACCAAAGAAACTTCTGATAGATTTGAAGATAAAGAAAAGGACGCAATTATTGCAAGTGCCTAGAACCTAACCGATGAAAGCTTTATATCTATTGATTTTAGCCTCCAAAGTGACATCGTTCCAACTGCCTTAGACACTAAGTACTCTGTTGAGTTAGCCAACAAGAAGATAATAGGAACCAATTATTTGATTGAAGGTTTTACCCTAAATTTTCTAAACCATCTGTTCCAAATTGATTTAATGCCCGTAGAACTTGGTAGCTTCAACATTATCATCGGTATGGACTAATAGACGAAGTACCCTGCCGTCATCACTTAAGATAAAAAGGTCGTTCGTGTCCCCCTATAGTAATGAAACCTTAACAAACCTAACAATTTAAGACAATAGGAGAGAATGGTAGTAGCAAGCCCTAGATTAAACTACATATTTAGAACTGAACAAGCTAACCGCAGAAGGACCGATAACCGCGCTACCTAGAGTGATGAGCTTTTTTGATCAACATAAACGATCTACGATTACCTCAAAAAATCGACCTAAGGTATAGTATTTCACCAACAAGAGTTAGAAAAGATATCCCTAAGACCAGACACCTTAGACCCTTCTTGGAACGTTTCAAGTTTCCCAGTCATGTCACCATTTAAGTTTAACCAATGCACCAGAGGTATTCATGGATCTCATGAATCGGGTGTGCAAATCGTGCTCGGATAAGTTCATGATAGTATTCATCGATGATATCTTTATCTACTCAAGGAGAAATGAGGAGCACGAGGAACACCTTAGGCTTATCTTGGAAATAAAAAGGTCGTTCGTGTCCCCCTATAGTAATGAAACCTTAACGATTCAAGACAATAGGAGAAATGGTAGTAGCAAGCCTAGATTAAACATACTGAGAACTGAACAAGCTAACCACGAAGGACCGTTATCCGCTACCTAGGATAGATGAGCTTTTTGATCAACCACAATAGGTCTTGCTGGTTACTACCGATGATCTATCGAAGGTTTCTATAGGATAGATTCAAACCAAACTGACTTAGAAAAATGAGAAATACGAATGGGAAAAGAAAGAAGTAGAGGCATTTCAACTACTAAGGTAAAAACTTTGTAACGCACCGATTATAGCATTGCCCGAAGGAACAGAAAACTTCGTGGCTTATTACGACGCTTAGCATAATAGATTAGGTACTATAATGATGTAGAAGAAGAAGTACATAAATTACGCCTCTCGACAACTGAAAGTTCATGAGAAGAACTACACGACTCACGACCTAGAATTAGGAGCAATAGTGTTTACTCCCAAGATTTTGGGAACACTGCATGTATGGCATAAAGTGTACCATGTTTATAGACCATAAGGGCTTAGAGAACATTCTAGATTAAAAGAAATTGAACATGAGACAACGTAGATGATTAAAATTGCTTAGTGATTATGATTGTGAGATTCGATATCACCCTGGAGAAGAAAACATTGTAACAGGTGCTATAAGAAGAAAGGGGCGAGCTAAGCCTCTCAGGGTTAGAGCCTTAGTGATGATCATTAATTCAAACCTACCGCCACAGATTCATGAGGCACAAGTAGAAACTCTCAAGAAAGATTTAAGGATGAGAACCTTCATGGTATGGTCAAGGAGTTTGAAACTCGTCTCGATGAAACTCTCTGCATTAGGAGCAGGAGTTGGTTACCATGCTTTAGAGACTTAAGAGAATGGATCATGCATGAGTCACACAAATATGACTATTCCATCCACTCTGGATCGGATAAGATATATCATTATTTTAAGCAGTTGTACCGATGGCTCAACATGAAAGCATGCATCGCCACTTATGTCAGCAAGTGCTTGATGTGTTTTAAATAAGAGGGACGATTACCAGAAGCCATCCGGGTTACTGGTACAACCATAAATACCCAATTGGAAATGGAAAAATATAGCCATGGATTTTATCACAAGGCCACCAAAGACAACAGGAAGTTATGACACGATTTAGGTAATCGTGATCATCAAAAGAATTATGCTGACGTGAGACGCAAACCCTAAGAATTTCAAGTTGGAGATAAGGTCATGTTGAAGGTATCGCCTTGGAAAGGAGTGATACATTTTGGCAAACGGGGAAAGCTGAACCCTAGATATACTAGACCTTTTAAGATTCTAGCTAAAGTAGGAACCATTACTTATAAACTCGAACTTTCACAACAACTAAGCAAGGTTCATAGCACGTTCCATGTGTCAAACCTCAAGAAGTGTTTATCCGACGAAACACAAGTAATTCCGTTGGATGAAATCCAAATCAACGACAAGCTCCACTTCATCGAAGAACCAGTCGAAATCATGGACCGCGAGGTCAACCCTTTGAAGCAAAGTTGTATCCCGATTGTTAAAGTATGTTGGAACTCAAGGAGAGGTCCTGAGTTCACCCGGGAACATGAAGAGCAATTTCAAAAGAAGTACCCGCATCTATTTGCAAAAATCTGTGCCCGCACCGAACGTCACGTCTTAAGCTTTGCGAACAAAGCTTTTCTAACGGGGAAAGGATGTCACACCTCATAAAAATTCCTAAATTCCCGTCGTTAAATTTTTGTATTTCAGTTTGACTTTATTTGATATCGTGTTAATTTTACATTTAACGGGAAGTTATCCCGCGTGTATCTGAGAATCGTTACTGGAACCATTCCGGGTTGCTAATTAATGTGGTCTTTTGACAGTTTTCGCGTTTTTACGTTTCGGGTTGTTATTTAAAATTTCAAAATTTTCTTTTAAGTATTTTTTGTTTTTCAGTTTTCGCGTAAACCGTAATCGTTATCTTTAATATATCAAGCATGAAATAAATATCTAGCCTAGGATCCATCTATGCAAAATAAAAAATTCAAAAACATCACCACCCTTCCCCTTGTCCTTTGGTGCGTCCCCCCTACACCACAACCAACATATTTCCGAAAAATTTGCATGTTGGTCCCCTTGGTACAAATTTCATTTTTGTCTAGATACATCTATTCATTCTTCATTCATCACCAACACAAAATATATCTCTTCTCTCCCTCTCTTTGTTTCGGCTGACCAAAGAACACACACATACATATTTTTCCATTTTTGATCAAGATTTTGGAAGCTCAAGTTCATTCGAGGTTAATTTAGATCGTTAGATTGGGTATTGTAAACATCATTCGTGTGTTCGTTAGCTTTAATCATCCTCATAATCCACCACTTTTGTAAGTTCAAAATTTTCACATTGTTCTTGTACTTCCTTGATCTTTGTTGTTATTAGAAGCTAGTTGTACAAGTTATTTTATAAAATTCAAAGCTTTAAATTTTACATAAACCCTGAAAAGGTTTATGAATGATTCGAAATATACAAAAATATATAAGGAAAGATTAGTTGTGTTTTTGTGGTGGCACTTTTATAAAGAAATATTTTCTTAAAGCTTATTTGCTTATTTTTAGCTTATAAATAAGCTCATGTGAGCTTACTTGAGCTTATGTGCTCGTCGAACTCAAGAAAGAACCATAAAGGTTCGAACTTCATGCTATTTGAATATCGTCTTATTTTTCCAACTTAGTTTGGTAGTTTATTTGATTTCTAAAAGAAGGAATAAGCTTATCGGGCTTAATAAATAAACCCATATGAGCTTATAAACTTTCGTGGGCCTCGGCCCAACACCAAAGCCCAAATTGTGGCTAAAAGCCTACGGCTTGGCTTATTTGGTGGCTTATCTTAGCTTATTGTAGCTTATTGAATAAGCTAAGATACTTATTTTTTTATTTGGTTACTTATCGGGCTTAAGAAATAAACCCGTATTTGTCGTTTGGCTTTTTGGGTCACGACCCAACACCAAGCCCAAAAACGTGGCTATAAGCCCATGGTGTGGCTTATTGAATAAGCTTATATGTATTTATTTGATAAGACATGCGCTTAATTGTTTAATCATTTGCTTATTTTGAACTCGTTAAGTTTCGGATCTTTCGTTTAGGCTTATTGGGCCTAAAAGCCCAATAAGGATCCTTAAGACTTTCGGCTTATTAATAAAGGCTTATTACCTATTTTAAACTTATAAATTAGACTTATTAATATCGTAACCTAAATACTTACAAAACTTATATTATTCTAAGCATTTTGATTATGTAGACTTGAAGTGGTAAAAAGATCGTGAAAATTACTTTTTGAATATAATTTATAGATTGGCGGTTTTGTGAAATAGATTTGGAAAGTAATTTTGAATAAAGTCTATATGACTTTGGAAAACGGATATTTACAAACGGGTCACGCCGAATTTTCGTAAAAACTTTATACTTAGAAATATTTAGAGAAAACTCATTTTTATAAATCTCGACAAAAGGACGAAAACATATTATTTATAAATAATAACTAATATTTATATATTTAGATTTGTTAAATAACTAAAATACATATTTATATAAACATTTCCAAGTATTTTCTTTAATATCGACAAAAGACGAAATAATAAATATTATTATTTTAATACCCGACTAAAAGACGAAAAATATAAAATTTCTATTACTTACCATGTAAATTAAAAACATGAAAACATTTATATCAAAGACATCCTAGTTATTATTTTGGGTTACCGAGTAAACTGCCGAAACTTATTTACTTTCATTATTTTTCCTACTAGGTTATATATTCGGTACTGATTATCGTAATACGTATTATCGAGTCAAAACCACTACGACTACCATACAACTAACATTATTAAAACCTCTTCGAAAATAAAGTACAACTACTTCCGAAAACCTTATACATTTACATAATTCCGCGTTATACCAATTCTGAACCAAACCACTTACTATTAGGTCGAGACCGAGCACAGTTGTGGATCCTCGCATGATCATTCGTTTTAGTTGCTTTACTTCATCGTTTACTGTGAGTTCATAGCCCCACACTTTTACTGATTTATGTATGTTTTATAACCTTGGGGTGAGAAACGTTGCTTGCTTTTAAAACTAGACACAAGTACCTTATTGAACTTTTACTTGTTTACTTGAATTGCCTAAGTTACTCTATTGCTATGAAGTCCCCACTATCATGAACTGTTAATTTCTTGACCGGAGGTACCGGTCAAGTGAGCGCAAATGCTGTGAATAGATCTATTAGGATTGAACTTCCCCGTCCGGGTAGATAACAACGCACTACCATGTAAAAGGGCGCCTTTCATTTAAGGAACTCTAGGTATTTGGCAATGCACCCACTGGGGAAACAAATTATAATTTAACTTATTCTTATGGCTTAGTGTCATTGTGCTTAGCGCCAACATAATTTCCTTTGTGACAAAATGTATGTACAACAATTGTCGTACGTTTAAAGTACAACTACTTCCGAAAACCTTATACATTTACATAATTCCGCGTTATACCAATTCTGAACCAAACCACTTACTATTAGGTCGAGACCGAGCACAGTTGTGGATCCTCGCATGATCATTCGTTTTAGTTGCTTTACTTCATCGTTTACTGTGAGTTCATAGCCCCACACTTTTACTGATTTATGTATGTTTTATAACCTTGGGGTGAGAAACGTTGCTTGCTTTTAAAACTAGACACAAGTACCTTATTGAACTTTTACTTGTTTACTTGAATTGCCTAAGTTACTCTATTGCTATGAAGTCCCCACTATCATGAACCGTTAATTTCTTGACCGGAGGTACCGGTCAAGTGAGCGCAAATGCTGTGAATAGATCTATTAGGATTGAACTTCCCCGTCCGGGTAGATAACAACGCACTACCATGTAAACGGGCGCATTTTATTTGAGGAACACTAGGTGTTAGGCAATGCACCTACTAGGGCAACAACTTATAATTAACGTATTCTTATGGCTTAGGTGTCATGAGCTTAGCGCAACATAAATTCCTTTGTGACAATGTATGTACAACAATTGTCGTACGTTTTAAATCTTGTGGTCCATAATTACTCTTTACTTAAACCTATGAATTCACCAACTTTATGTTGACATTTTAAGCATGTTTTCTCATGTGCTTAGTTGGATGTCCTTGATGTGCTATGTGGTGCCCCGTTTGTTGACTCAGTTGAATGTTGAATGTTGAAAAATTAAGAAAACTATATATGGAAAACCATTATTTATTCAGTTTAAATAGTGTTTAATCCCAAATCCTCAAACTTTTTTTTTTGCTTTACAACCCATAAACTTTTCATGATTACAACTATCTGCCGCTATAAAATCTCATTGCTATGCACGGGTACTCGTCTAGTATGCAAAAAAATATCTATGGTTATCTTAAAAGTTTAAGTTTACACACTTATTTTCTATGACATGATTCCATACCTGCTAAAAAATCAATAACGTTGTAACATATACAGACAGAATACCTAATCATTGTAGTGTAGTATAGGCAAGACTCGGAGAATTTATCGTTCTCTATGGGAATAGTGAGGTAGATTCGAATTGTATGTCACTAAGATCTAAAGGTTGAGAGAAGAGTAGTTTTTTGTTTTTATATTTTTTAGAAAGCAAGTAAAACGAATATGTCGAGAGGTGTGGTTTTAAGCTAAACTAAAACGCCTACTTATGCAAGAAAAATAAATTTGATGGGAACTCGTATAGGTAAAAAAACATGCTCACTTAATCATGCACTACTCCATAGTTGATCCTTCTAACTCGTTGCTTTGTCACCCTCGTTATTGTAATGTGTAAGTATTCCCCCTTTTCAATTGTGAGTTGGTTAGAAACGCATCTACATGACCACATAAGTAAGGGCTCTTGGAACACACCTCGCTCACTCAATAGTAAATTACGTGCAATAAATACTTCAATAGCTATCCTAAAAAACATGAGGGTTTCACTTAATCTAAGCACATTTCATTAGACGTTTATACTAATGTAATATTTTATAGCTAGTTTTCTAATGGCTAATGTGCACACGACTAATAAGAAGCAACAAACCAAAGTTCACAACTAGGTTTCATGCAATCATAAGAAAACACAATAAGATTTAGCCTAACATGTTAACAAGAAGAAAAGAAAAGCAATTAATCATCAAACACATAGACATATTTGAATAATTAAAGATTGAATTACTTAACATTAAACCAACATGTGAGTATACAAGTACAAAGGGTGATAATGCTCAAATTATACATATTTCTATATGCGTTATCTATGCTTTTATGTATATTTTTTGGTTAATTATAAGAGCTTTCTGTACTTAATCGAGTATATTTGCTAATGTAGGTTCATGCGATGTTTCGTGGAAGAAAACGGAAGAATACACGAAGAATTGAAGCTTAAATGAAGAAATAACTCAAGATAAAGATCTCCCGACACCTGTTCACTTTTTTGGCCATAACTTTAGCATACAAACTCGGATTTACGCGATTCTGGCGGCCACGCGACTAGGAAAGAATTATCTACAACTTTGGTTTTTTTGTCCAAAAGCTGAAAATCCCCCAAATACGCCGCACTTGTAAAAAAGTGCAGCGCACTTTCCACCAGCATTAATTTTTCCAAAGCATTAAATGAAGACTGCATTAACACCCAAAGTGCGGTGCATAATTTATGTTGTGCGACGTTTTTCGGACCCCATAATGCCTATAAAAAGCCTCATTGGCTCTCTCATTTCACACTCTCATACAAATCAATCTCATTCGATTCCACCACTCAAAACAGGGATTTTTGGGGATAAAGGCCTAACAAACCTTTGATCCAAACCTCCATTGGTAACACAATCATCACAACACATAGAATCAAAGCTAAGAGAAGTTCTTGGGGAATTTGGTTGAACTTGCTTGTAGTTTATTAATATTCCCAGGTTTTAATCCATCCAAAGAAGTAGTAGTGAAGTGTAATTCGAACCTATAAGCTATTGTGACAGAATTGTTCATTGTTTCTGGGTTTACTTTGAATATAATAAAGCTTTTGTTGGGAAAACTTGTGAAATCATCAAACATTTGCTCTTGAAGTTGGTATTAATCTTGTTTATCTTTTGAATATGATCTTTATTGAATTCATGATGAATGTTATGTGTTTTGTTACTTCTTTGATCGTGGAGTAGTCATCTTGTGTTTGTTTGGGCATAAAGTGATCTTGGATATGGAGTGTTTGGATACTTGTTTATTGAATTGGTAAAACATATTTTATATAAGAATATAGGCCGAAAGGGCTATTTTATATATGTGTTTAATCATTCCACTTAATATATTGGTTATAATAACTTATAAAGGCTGAAAGGATTTGTTGTTATTAATCGATATAATCACTCGTTATATTTAAAGGCCGAAAGGATTTGTAACTTGTGAAATCTTTATTCTCTAAAATTGTAAACACTATCCTAAACACTTCATTGTCATAGTGATAATTGCCTAAACAAACATACTTTAATCATTTGCTTGAATCATCCTTTTATGGCTTTCTTTACAATATTCGATATATGCACGTTTTGGTTAATTTGATCCGTGACAATCATTTTAGCCTTAGCACCTTAATTACAAACTATGAAGACTTCAATTCCCGTGAAACGACTTGGACTTACCTAAACTATACTTGAAAGGGTTTACTTGCCCGAGTGTTTTGTTTTTAGTAAAAATCGGTATTTCTAGTATTATAAATTTAAAGCTTGTAAAAACACGATTCAAGTTTTTGGCGTCGTTGCCGGAGAATTGTTTTAAGTTGTTATCAGTTTGTTGCTTGCTTTTGGTGCTATTTGTTTTCTTATACGTTTTAAATTTCTGAAATTTTGTCTTCTGCTGCTGTATGTACGACGCACAATTTTCTTTGTGCGCCGCACTTCTCCCGTTTTCATTTAAATCTTTGTCATGTAAACCTGAAGTACGCCGGTTTTAAACCAAAACCCGCCGCACTTTCTGGGATTATGTGACAAACTTGTAAGCAAGATGTCAAAGAAACAATATTGCACTGCAATATCTTCAACAGAGGCACATTACGTGGCGTTATCTACAAGTTGTGCACAAGTAATGTGGATGAGGACACAACTTAAAGTTTATGGCTTCAACTACAACAAAATACCGTTGTACTACGATTCACAGTCAGCCATAGCAATCTCATGCAAAGCCGTACAACACTCTCATACAAAGCACATTTGTAGGTCCTTGGTATAGGATCTGACTAGCCTTTGTAAGACGATAAATAACTTGGATAAATCCAAATCAACTATATGAGAGACACTGACTATGAATATCAAGTGTTAATGCGGAATCTTAACACAAGAATTAAGAAGAAACGATAATTCTAAATTGCTATTAAGCTCTATGCTTCTATTGATATTTCTCAAAACGTACTTCATAACATTGTGCCTTAGGGTTCCTCTTATACACACAAGAAACCCTAATGGGCTTTACAAACGTCAAAGGATAATACATATCCTTTCCTAAGATATCTCCTAAGATATCTCTAAGATAACTATTACTATTCTGTTACATAAACAGACTTAACTATAAACAGAACTAACTATGACCAGTACTAACTCTAGTACTGCTACTCTACCAGTACTAACTTAGTACTGCCAGACTTAACTTAGTACTGCCAGTATTAACTCAATACTAACAGAACTAACTATTACTACCAGACTTAACTGTTATACTACCAGTATTAAGTCTGTTACAATCTATTTTCCCAACAATCCTCCCCTAACTTGATCTTCACTTGTGAACTTCAAGTTCCTTCAAAACATTCTTGATCTTTACTTTAAACACTTTAAGCTTTCTGAGGATGTTGTAAATAGAATTCTTCAAGTTGTTCTTGATCTGCAACACTTCAAGTCTTCTCTTTTTATCTTTGCAGCAACTATTCTTCAAAGCTCTTCAGCAATCCATCATATCAGCAACATTGACAATTATGTACATCAAATCATAAAGTTTCAGTCTATTCTCATCACTTCCAGGTGTGTTAACTCCTGTGAGAGGTGAATCATTGAAAATTTTAAATGGATTTGATGTCTCTTTACCAGTTAGCCATTCACTCTGGAGTAGTCAGTCCTTTGGCCACCAGAAAGGTGTATGTCCATGGTTAACTGAAAACCATTTCAACTCTCAGTACTTGAAACATTGGTGAGTTGAATACCATATGGTTTTTGGCAAACCATTACAGCCATAAACGGATTTGATATGCCTTTACCTGTAGCCGTTTGCTCAGGGCTAGTCAATCCTTTGGCACCTAGAAAAGGTAAATTCCATGGTGGATTGATAACCATGTCAACTCTTTGTACATGAAACTTGGTGAGTTGATATACCATCCACTTTTTGGTAAAGTGTCAACCATCTAATATGGATTTGCAATTTGTCTTTACCATAAGCCATAATCTTATGGACTAGTTATGGTTTTTCCACAGCCTTTACCACAAGCCATAAACTTGTGGGCTAGCCAACTCTTCACTTAAACAGATATGGTGAGTTGAAAACCATACAACTTATTTGCAAGTTGTCAACCATAGAACGGATTTGAGAAGTCTTTACCAAGAGCCGTTTGCTCCTGGACTAGCCAGTTCTTATGTTGATTAGACATGGTGAACTGATAACCATTTGTTGTGTTAGTGCATAGCACCTCCACCAAGTGTTATCCTTCTCATCTCTATCCTAGACTTCTAACTTTACAAACTTCACTACTTCCTAATACCAGCTTGCTTTTCCATCATTTTTAACATTTTGTAGCAATTTTCATCTGGCTTTCCTCCTTGTAGTTTCTTATCTAACATGGCTTTGCACATCTCAGCAGATAATGGATATGTTCTTTCAATCAACATATATACATCCATTGACTCTAAGTTCAAACAATGTACTCTACAGGACTCATAATATCTCCAACTTATGATCCTTTGCTGTCCTAATTCACTCCATATAGGATCTGTACTAAGAGGTTCTTCAAACATATTCTTCAAATATTTCCAAAATACCCTCTCTAACTCATCCTCTGGTCCATTCATCCCATATCTATTCATCACTATCCTATATAGCTCAGTAAGATCCTTTTTATCCTTGCTTAATGATCTTATAGGTGGCTACACTGGGTGTTTTCATATCTACAGGAACAGGATTAATCGGAGTTTTGGTACCTGTGACAGACTCTTCTTGCTCACCAACTTCATCTGAATCTTCAGAGTCATCTTTATCAACACTTGTATGCAGGAACATGATTAATTGGAGATTCAGTACCTGTGTTAGACACTTCTTGCCACCAATCCTCATCTGACTTCATCAGAATGCATGTTTATCAACACTTGTTGCATCCTTTCCTTCATTGTTTTTCTCCTTCTTCCAGAACTTCTTTGTTGGTTCATTCCCCTGTGATTCATCACTTTTCTCTTTCAATCTATTTTAGAGTCTTCGTTGAAAGCTCTTCACCAAATCTTTTCAAACTGGCTTTAGTTGCTTCAAAACTTATTGGAGCAAAAGACCATCTGTTTCACAAGTTGGTCAAACTCTCCTTACTTCCTTCAAAATACTCATTTCTTCAGCTGAGTTATCTTCCATGTCCCTTGATTCTTTAAGTAGTTCATCATGTACGTTTTCAGCTGTGATTGGGTCATGGGCTTGTTCCTTTTTGCTTTGGCTCTTTTTTCAGCAAACAACTTCTTTCTTTGATTCACAAGATCCACCATATCTCTTTTGCAAAAACTCTCTTTGAAGTTCACTTCCAGCAATGCTCTTTGACACGTCGCATAACTTCAAGCTTTGCTCTAATCAAATCCAAATCCTCATTGTGTATCTAGACCTCAAACTGTAACTTGAGCTTTCTTTTCTTCTGTTGCTCAGTCAGCTCTTCTTCTCTGCAATTCTTTGTGCCTAGAACAACCAAATGTATTTGCTTAGCCACCTCTTCTTTTTTGTAAGGAATCCAATCTTATTGCTTCTGCAAGGCTTAGCTGTTCTTAGTAAAATTTGTTCCTTTGACTGTCTTTGAGTTTCTTCACATCATCATAGAGCTTTCCCTTCTCTTTGTCCTTTATACTTTCACCACAGTACTATCTGGCCTCAATAGCAGTATTAAGATTTAATAATGCCATGTATGAAAGTTTACTAGCGAGATAATTAACTTCCTCACCAGCAGCATTAATCTTTTCAGCACCAGCAGTATTGACCTTTTCAGCACCAGCATCAACTTCTTGAAAGTCCAAGCTTGAGACTACTTTCTTACCTTTAGTCTCTTTTCTTCTCTTGTATCTCCTTCCCTTGTCAATGGACCTTGACTTTAAAGAGGCAACCTTTGAGAGAGTTTGGCTGCTATAAGAGTGTTTGGGCTTTATATCTTCCACTTGTTCCTCCCCTGAAGCATGTACCTTTGTCGTAGGAGGAGTAACTAGTCCTTTTATTGAGGAATCTTGAGGATCATCTTAACTTTTCCTCCCTTGAGCCTTAGGTTCTTCATCCTCTGAATCTGTCAAAACCAAATCTCCAACCTTTTTAGAAAACCCTTCCAATTCTTCCACCTTCTTAGACGTAGCATCACGTTGCATTTCCATGATAGCATTGGTTAGTTTGAGATCTAATTCCAGGCTATCAACTCTTGAAATCAACTTAGGAACTGCTTGAAGCAAATCATCCATAGGCATGCGACTTGGAGCCTTTTCTTGTGAGGGTGAGAAGTGATGGTGGACAGGAGATTGCTCCTCATAGATGTACTCATCTGTTGGAGGTTCAGTCTCAGGTGGTGGTGTGGTAGATGTTAGGTGTTAGAGAATAGTGGTGGTGTTGGTGTTGGAATAGGTGGTGGTGGAGATGTTGGGATAGGTAGTGATGTTGGTGTTGGAATTGGTGGTGGTGAAGGTGTTGTGATAGGTGGTGGTGTTGGTGTTGTGATAGGTGGTGGTGTTGGGATAGGTGGTGGTGTTGGTGTTGTAGGTGAGGATTGAAGGATGGTGGAATTGAGCTGAGTAGCATGTTCTTGTCACTGCATTAGGGTTCATAGCAACAAGCAACATAAGAACAATAAAGGCTCTTGGTGCCCCTTGAAAACCCCTTTTCATATTCCCAAAGATCTTTTTGGTCAGGCTCACAGCTAGATAAGGGTGTTTGCTTTCTGTTTGAATATTTAATATTATTTGCAGAAAGCGGGGATACATTAAAAACTTTTTCTTGCTCTTGGTTTCTATAATCGAATTTGTGAAGAAATTAAAAGATGTTCTGGTTCGTCTATTCTGAATGGATTTGCTTGAAGAATGGAAACCCTAACTTTTAGGGATTTCGCTGCTTTGATAAATCAAATTGTGGTTTGTTTGTGATTTGTTTTTGGATTGATTGGATCTCGATAGATGATGAAATTATGATCGATTTGGGGACTATTATGAAGAGAGTTATATTTGCTTATATTGATGTTGTAGTTGAGTTTTCACAGATCGTGAATCTTATCATACCTTTTAGCAGGAGGTAACTTTTCGTGCTTACATGCTGTGACGAAGACTTGACGAATCTAGCAAAGGTGTGTGATCTAACTTATGGTGCTTAATGCTCACATTTGCTATCACTTGAAGAGTTACTTGTTGTGCTCAATGTCTTATATAGATGAGGATTTTGTCAAGAGGTTGCGATCTACTTATATTTTGTTCTTGGTATAAGTTTGACATTCACTGTGATAGTGCATAGACATAAGACACCAGTTTGAGAATCTACTTCTCAACAATGGGTTATACTCATATTTCTTCATCCAATAATTACTACAAGGAGCCTACTGAGTTTCGAGATCCAAGAGATGGTTAGCATCCTTTCAGGAGAAGCTTATGTTAACATGTTTTTAACCATCACATGTACCACTCAAGGGAAGTTTTTCACAAGTTGCTTATATCTACTGAATGACCCTATTTGGATGATTAGCAAAAAGGGAAGAAGATTCGTGATTTTGCAGCTTATTATTTTAATGTGTGGCATGTTTCAAGGAGATCTTAAGCTCAGGGGAAGCTTTGAAATTGTTTTCATTCCATAGGAGACTGTTTTGTAATATCAAATAGGGGAAGATTGTTGGGATATGAGATTTGATGATTACAAAACTACATAAGCTTATATGAAGATAAATGAAACAAGAAGGACTTAATATATGTTGGACTTTGACTAAAACATTAATGTTGATTGGAAGTTACAAAATCAACATTAATATGAAATGTTTGACTTTGACTAAAACATTAATGATGATTGGAAGTTACAAAATCAACATTATGATATGTTTGACTAAGGTTTTCTTGTAAACCCTAGCCTCTCTAGTATATAAAGAGAGGTAGGGTGAATAGTTTGATTAATCTATCATAGTTAGATCCCTCTAATGAGAGTTTAATAGTTAGCTTATTAGTTTATGTAATAGTTCATAGTCGACTGATTAAAGGCGAATAGTTTAAGTCTATTAGTTTAGTGAAAATAAAAACCTTGTTCATAACATTGTTGTTTTCATTTGTTATTCCGCTGCGTGATCAATGTTATGATATTCTAGATGGGCAAAACGATCTATGAAGCCTACATTAAGGTTTCAAACACGTAGAAGTCTATAAATGTACATAAAAAGACAAGAAGGGAGTTAGTACTGATATGGAGAAAGTTAGTACTGACAGACCCATAGTTAGTACTGACGGATCTAAAGTTAGTACTGACAAGCAAAGTGAAGGTACTGAAGAACACAATAAAGGTACTGAAGAGAAAAATGAAGGTACTGAAGAGCACATTAAAGGTACTGAAGAGCAAGTTGAAAGTACTGATGGGCATAAGAAAGGTACTGAAGAAGAAATTGCTACTCAAGCCACTCAAACATCCACTCAAACACCCACTTCTACAATTTGGAGATGATGAAACAATAGCTAAGGTTCTCCTCAACATGAGTCCCAGAGCAAAGCAGTTTCTAGAGAAAAAGGAAAAAGGTGTAGAGTTTGAAGGATATTGAAGAAGCTGACAGACCAAACCTACCTCCTAACAAGATCAACTTCGACACTAAAGCCTCTTCCCAAGATTGATACCAAAAGACAAAGGAAAAGAAGAAAATTGAAGAGGAGATGAATCTGAAAGGGAATCTGATTGGTATTCCTGAAGCGAGGGATGGAGAAAGACGTTTATAAACAACATTAAAGTGATGCAAGTAGTTACGCTAGGCACATACAAAAGAGTGGGCAGGTGAAAGGAAAAAACAGAAATAGCTGCAGAAAGCTGTCAATGAAGCTCTTATAAGAAACTTTGATGATATAACGGCAGAGGATTGAGGCCGATAGACAACATATCATGAAAAGCTTCAAGAACACTAAAGAGTAGCATTTACAATAGAAAGAAGAGAGCAAAGTTTCCATCATGACACAATTGCTGCTCAATGAGAAAATTCCTTGCTCAACAGAGATTCAGAAGCTTAAGGAAACAACCACCAACCAAGAACAATTAATAATCAAATGATGACCTACTTGAAGCATGAAGGAAACTTCAAGCATCTAATGCAAATCAAGACGTTTAAGGAATTGACAAGCTTTGTATGAGAAAAGATAAATAGTCAGTAGAAGATTTTATCTCTATTGGGTCTGCTGAAGATGAAAGATTGATCAAAAGGATGAATGAGAAAGGAGTTGATTCTTCTAAGGATGAAATGATCAAGGAGGAGAGTAAAGCAGAAGTTCAGGAGGAGAGTAAAGAAGAAGAAAGTAAGAGAAAGAGAAAACTTGGTACAAGGAAAAAGATGAAGTCAAGGAAAAGAAGATATATTCAAAACACTTCTGAAGATGATAGTGAGAAGAGCAATGATGAGCTGAGATACATCAAACAATAAGCTCCGGATGAAGAAAACGAAGTGATTATGAAATACTTGACAAAAGTATCATACAAAGATGGAAGAATGAGTGTCTTGGAACTAAAACGACAGTCTGATCACGCCTAAACACTTTGCAGAGATTAAATCAAAATGAGTGTGATTAGAAGTAATGGACAAAAGAGATACTTTAAAGTACTTTGATGAGAGTATATGTCCATATTAGATAGAGAAAGATTGAATGCTGGTGCATACAACATGGTAATGAACAATTCAAAGAGACACCTGCAGGTTTGAAAGAGTACTTTGGGAGATTTGAATGGTTATGTTCAATCCAGATATGAAGTAGTTTTGGAGTTCATCACAGCCAAGATTGGAAGATTGTGAGTTGGAACAACATGTCATCATGAGTACCATACCTTAGTGACTGAGACAGATTAATCGATCACACTGGTAGAAGAAGAAGTATCCTTTGAGAAAGGAAGTGCTGATAGCAAATGCTGAAATGAAGTTAAGTCTGAAGAAGACCGTACTTGGCATTGGAGTTAATAGGTTTAATCAAGAAGATCTACAGAGTTAGAATCTGAAGAAACAGAATGATGGTATTGAAAGGGTTTGAGTGTTGCTAAACCACCACACATATTCACAAATGGACATCATTCACCATAGCTTAACAGGCATAAAACTGGCTAGTGCAATAACAAACGGCTTGTGTTAAAGACAACTCAACATCCTTTATGGTTTACAATTTACCAAAAATTGAAAGGTTCACAACTCCCATTGCTTCTGTGGTGAAGAAGTTTGGCTAGTCCATGATAAAACAAGTTCATGTAAAGACTAATCAAATCTTTGATAGCTGATAGTTTGTAAAAACTAGATGGTTTATCAATGCACCATAGTAATGGCATGCAGCATTTGGCTATCCAAAAGCAAGACGGTATATTGGTAAAGACAAATCAATTCCGTTGATGTTGAACAGTTTACCAAAAACTGTATGGTAATTAACTCACCATGTTTTTAAAATAAAGATTAAATCTCCCGAGCAAATGGCTACTGGTAAAGGACATCAAATCCGTTGATGGCTGGTAATTTGCCATAAAACTACAAAGCCAACATAGTTGGCTTGTTTGCTGAAAAAAGATGTTGCTGTGTTGCTGAGAAGACAAAGTTGCTGCTGAAGAAGGATAGAGTTTAAAAGATCAAGAAATGATATGAGTGTTTGGATACATCCTCTATGCATTAAAGAAGTTGAAGAAACATGAAGTTAAAAGAGGTTCAACATTCATTTTAAACGGGAGATGTTAGGATTTTTATGTTTCCTAACATAGTACCGACAGTACAAATAGTTAGTACTGATAGTTATAGTTAGTACCGACAGTACAAAATGTAAGTACTGATCAAATAGTTAGTACTGTTAGTAGAAAATAGTTAGTACCGTTTATGAGATATGCATGAGATATTCTAGGAAAAGATATGTGTTATCTGTTAGCGATTTGTAAGCCTGTTAGGTTTATCCTTAGTCTAATAAACGGATCCCTCTTTTGGCATAGTTAGAGAGAAACGAACCCAAGATATACTCATAGCAATAATCATATCTCAATATTATAATATGTAATCATCAAAGCAGATTAAAAAAGTTATTATTTAGTAATTCATGTTTTTCATTCAGTACTTGTGTTAAGATTCCGCATTAACACATAATATTCATAATCAGTGTTCTGTATAGATCAAGACTGTATTGTATACATTTTGGCTATCATCCTTAATAGTTTTGCAGAGATCTATTCAATTTAGGGACTACACAGCACCCCTCGAAACCATCACATAAAGCAGCAGAGAACGGGAGAAGGGGTCTACTGAAGATTTTGTACGAAGGTTCAAGGTCGAAAGTAGAGATGTCAAAGGGGCACCGGAAGTCATGAAATCTCCAGGATTCATGCTGGGAATCACAACCCTGAGTTGATTAAGCGTTTGCATGACAAAATCCCAAAATCTGTAGATGAAATGTGGAAGATAACTACATCCTTCCTTAGAGGAGAAGTGGCAGCGGGCAACCAGGAACGAAAGAAGACATTTCCCCCATGGAAGCAGCAAGATGCCAGACACAGGCAAAATTTCAAAAAAGGAGGCTTTAAGAAACAGCCACAATGCCGGGAAAAAGGCAAACTATTTGCCCTCCTTACGAAAACACCAAAAGAGATCCTGACACTAGACAAAGGAAAGTTTAAACCTCCTCCTCCAATGATGACACTGGTGGAAAAAAGGAATGCTAGCAAATTCTGTGAATTCCACGGAGAGGTAGGGCATACCACAGATGAGTGCATGCACCTAAAAAGGCAAATCGAGGAAATGCTTAAGACAGGAAAGCTGTCGCATTTGATTAAAGAGTTGAAGCAAAGCAATGGAAAAGACCAAGCAAAGGTGGCAAAGAAGGGAGAAGCCGCAGGAAAGGACAAGCCACTAGCAATTCTGATGGTACAGACGGGACGAAAGATAGCCAAACAAAGGATCACTCAAACATTCTCTCCGAAGACAATGATCTCATTCCCACCCATAGGGGAAGAAGATGGAACGGAATGGCCTATGGTTATTGAAGCTGAGATAGGAGGACACCTTGTCCACCGCATGTACGTGGACGGGGGTGCCTCTTCAAAAATTATGTATGAACACTGTTTCAACCAACTCTGCCCGGAAATCAGAAAACAAATGGTTCCCGCAGCCACATACTTGGTCGGGTTTAGTGGAGAAATAATATGACCGCTGGGGCAAGTATCGCTGCTTGTAAAAGTAGGCGACGAGGAACACTCAACTTCCGCATGGATGAACTTCATGGTTGTAAGATCGCATTCTCCGTATAACGGAATAATAGGAAGACCAGGTGTAAGGAAAATCAAAGCAATCCCGTCCATAGCCCACGGAATGCTAAAATTCTCGGTGACAGGCGGAACGGTCACGCTGCGGAGTAGCAGGATCATACCACTAGAGTGCGCAATGATCTCAGGACCCAGAACACAACAACCTATAGTTGACCAGGACTCAAAAGAAAAAATTCAAGTAGCAATTCATCCATAATATCCTGAACAAACTATAGCAATAGGCTCCACCTTAACTAAGGAAGGCTGAAAGAAGCTGTGCGGATTACTAAGGCAAAACCTGGATATCTTCGCCTAGAAGCCTGCATATAAGACCGGAGTTTCGCGTCACATAGCGGAACACAGGTTGAATGTCCAGGAGGGATGTTTTCCTGTTAGACAAAAGAAAAGGGGGTAAGCATCCGAGAGGAACAAGGCAATATGTGAAGAGGTGGAAAAGCTAGTAAATGTTGGTATCATAAAAGAAGTCCACTATCACATTGGTTGTCAAACCCAGTAATGGTGAAAAAACATGACAACAGCTGGAGAATGTGTGTAGATTTCAAAGAATTGAATAAAGCATGTCCAAAGGATGGTTATCCGCTACCGGAAATAGACTGGAAGGTGGAATCCCTCTGCGGATACCCATTCAAATGCTTTCCGGACGCATACAAGAGATACCATCAAATAAAAATAGCAAAGGAAGACGAGGAAAAGACAGCGTTTATCATAAGCCAAGGAATATTCTGCTACTCGAAAATGCCGTTTGGATTGAAAAATGCCGGCGCGACATATCAACGTCTGGTGGATAAAGCCTTCCAGAAGCAAATAGGTCGATAACTGAATTCAGAGAAAGAGTAACTAACTTGGAAGCGTATGTGGATGACTTAGTTATCAAAAGCTGCACGGAACAAGAAGTAATCCGGGACGTGGAAGAAACATTCAGAACCCTCAGAAAGATAAACATGAAGTTAAACCCGAAAAAATGCACCTTCGGGATGAAGGAAGGCGTATTTCTAGGTTACAAAGTGAATTCCGACGGATTAACGGTGTACCCGGATAAAGTAGAAGCAATCCTCAGTTTGCCATCTCAAAGGTTTAAAACAGGACGGAACAAAGACTAAAACGAAAATTGACATACAAGGAAGATAAAAGCCTATAACAGGTTTCTATCCAAATCGGCCGAAAGGTCACTACCTTTCTTCAAAACTCTAAAAAGTGCACTAAGAAAAGTGACTTCCAATGGACCACAGAAGCAGAAGCGGCCTTCCAGCAAATGAAAGAATCAATAGAAAAATTGCCTATGATGGTCGCGCCATAAGAAAAAGAAGAATTAATCATCTACTTGGCGGCAGCAAAAGAGGCCATCAGTGTTGTCCTGATGACGGAGAGAGACGGGAAGCAAATACCCATCTATTTCGTCGCCGAAGCACGTGCGAGTCCGGAAATCAATTACACTCCAATGGAAAAGCTAGTACTCGCCTTAGTAAGTGCTAGCAAGCGACTAAAGAGATACTTCCAGGCACATACAGTCATTGTAATCACAAATCAGCTAATAAAGCAAATGTTATCAAACCCAGAGCTTACGGGAAGACTGCTCAAATGGAGCTATGAGCTAGAAGAACATGACATTCAGTATCGGCCAAGAACATCGGTCAAAGGACAAATCCTAACGGACTTTATAGTGGGAACTCCATACAAGGACAATTCATGAAGATTAACGCTCATGGAGACGAGGAAGGAACTCCCTGACCCCTGTGACACTTGTTTACGACGACGCATAGTGCAAACAGCTCCAGGGTAGGAATGATACTCATCAATCCATAAGGGATGGAGTTCACCTATGCTCTAAGATTCAGGTTTGATGCAACAAATAACGAAGCAGAATATGAAGCTTTGATCGCCGGATTAAAGATAGTAGAGCAAATGGGTGTACAAAACCTCCAGGCAAATGTTGACTCACGATTGGTGGCCAATCAAGTGAACGGAACGTATGTTGCAAAAGAAAACGACATGATTCGATACTTGAAAAAGTAAAATGCTCACGGGCACTTCAAGAGTGTTCTCAATAAACAGTGCCGAGAAGTTGGGGGGAAACTAAGAAGGCAGACGCCTAATCAAGAATAGCATCAACAATTTGCACATTTGAACTAGCAAGTACTAGTGGAGGAAAGAAAGAAAAAAAAAAAATGAAGGAAAAATCCATAAATACAGCGGAGGTCTTGGCAGTGGTAGAAGAGGAAGGAGATACGTGGATGACCCCCATTTTTAAATACCTCTCGGACGGAACACTTCATGCGGAAGGGAAAAAAGCAAGAGCAGTGAAAACGCAAGTCGTGGCAGTTCTTCATAATAAATGGGATACTCTACAAAAAATCTTTCCTCGGACCATGGTTACGCTGCGTAGGACCACTCTAGGCCAACTATGTTCTAAGAGAGATACATGAAGGATCTTGCAGCATGCACGCAGGTACACGATCCGTCGTGGCAAAGGCCTTGCGGATTGGTTATTACTGGCCAACCATGCACGAGGACGCAAGAAAGTCAATTCAAGAATGTCAAGAATGTCAAGTTTATAAGCCTGTCCCAAGGAACCCTCAACAAAAGTTAAGCCTAATCACATCTCCGTGGTCGTTCTACAAGTGGGGTATTGACATCGCCAGACCTTTTCTGGAAGGACCCGGAAAGGTCAAATTCTTGATAGTAGCTATTGACTACTTCACAAAGTAGATCGAAGCCAAGCCGGTTGCAACCATTACGGGAAGCCAGATAAAAAAATTCGTGTGGGATAACATTGTCTGTAGATTTGGACTCCCAGGGGAAATCATCTCAGATAACGAAAAGCAGTTCCAAGACAATCCATTCAAGGATTGGTACGAGAAACTATGCATCCGCCAACATTTCACTTCTGTTAAGCACCCGCAAACTAATGGCCTAGTGGAAAGGGCAAACCGTAGTCTGAGGGAAGGAATAAAGGCTAGATTGGACGAAAGGAGCACAAACTGGATGGAAGAACTTCCTCATGTCCTATGGGCACACCGCAAAATGATAAAATCAAGCAACGGAGACACCCCATTCTCGTTAACGTACGGAACGGAAGTTGTCATCCCGGCAGAGATCGGCATGCCTACACTAAGGACAGCGGAAATAAACTTAGAAGAAAATAAGGAAGCTCTGGAAATCAACCTTGACCTAATGGAGGAAAGAAGAGAACAGGCAGCGATACGAGAAGCAAAAAAGCAAAGTAAAGATGGAAAGGTACTACAACTCTAAAGTCCAAAGTGTAAGTTTTAAACCAGGAGACTTAGTGTACCGCAACAACGAGGCAAGCCGTGCGGAAGATACAGGAAAATTAGGTCCCATGTGGGAAGGACTGTATGAGGTAACAGAAGCACTGGGAAAGGGCGCATACAAGTTAAGAGACCGAGACGGAAACCAGCTTCCACGGACCTGAAACGTCAGCAACCTTAAGAAGTGTTACGTGCACAAAATGTAAGCAATTCACCCATGCGGGCTCCGCAGTGGGGGTAATGCACTCCAATCTATCTCAATCGTGCATTGTAATGTTTTCCTTTGAAACTTTAATAATAAAAAAGTGAAGCCTATCTACCTTCACAACTTTTATTTTAAATTCCTGTTATTTACGTTATGAAATTATTATATTTGTGATTAAGACGCGCACGCAATAGGGCACGTCCCAATTAATGTTATTCCGTATAACAAAAGGATGAGCAACCTAACAATTAACTTAAAGTACGTAAGAGGTATTGCAAACCCAGTACCGGGAGAATAACCCACAAGATATTCAGGCAAGACTATCCTATTAAACACATCTATTACGATATAAAAGATAGCAATAATAACATTTGTACAACTGAAGTGTTAAAAAATTTACAAAATTTGTCCAAATACAAAACACTGCTACAAAAAGGCCACATACGACCGCGGTATATAGACACTAGCTAAGAAGCACAGTCACAGGCTAAACCAGCTAGGGGAAGCACCGCGACGAACCCAACCAAAATAGAAGAACATAGTTACAAGATCAAGGAGCAGTGCCTAACTCCTCCTTTCAAATTCAACCTCAACCATACCGGCAATACTACCTTCACCCTTACCTTGTTTTTCCTCTTCAACGTTTAGCTGCACATTTTCCTCATCCGCTATGATATAATCGTCTACGCTAACGGACGGAACAGTACTTGCAAAAGCGAACGTAGTAGATAAAGCGGTTATGGTAGCAACAGCAGCCGGCAATACATTAGAAGTGCCAACAGCACCTGTCAAATTTTAGACAGACAAAGACTCAACTAGAGGAACATAAACACCAGTAAGTGCAGACCGATGATCCGCAATATTTTTCCTGATCCGCTCAACTCTGTCACGAGAGACACTTAGAGCAAATAAAAGAGAAGTTGAACCAAGGACCGCTTGATCTTCTGACCGGTGAATAGGAACCATAAGTTGGTCCACATCAGGCTGTAGGTTACTCATCCCAGGAGCATCAACAAGTGGGCTTTCCAAGCAAAGTAGGTTCATAATAGTTTCAACACTTGCATCTTTTTGAGATTTTAGTTCGACAAGTAAAGAAAAGTCCACTGAACGAAGCTCTTGCAAAGCGGCATTATAATCCTCTTCTGCAGAAGGATTATAAGCGACAAGGTCCTCCAAACTTCTACCATGAGGCCCCATGCTCGATACTAGACGCAAGGCCATCTTGCATCCCTTTCTCAATAGCTCGACTGATGGCCACTCCTAAAGCCGAAAGATACTCAGAAGAATTCAAACACTTAGTAAGAAAAAGCTTGAGACCATGAGTCAATAGCCATCTCCGCCCGGCAATAGTCGTGAGCAAGCGAGGGTCGAATTTCTCTTTAAAATGCAAAGTCATATCTGACAGATCAACCTCTAGCTTGGCCAACTTATCACTAACCATACGCATCTGGACATCTTGAAACTCCTCAAACTATTCCTTCAGACGCTCATATGTCGGAATTTGGTCGCGGAGACTGGAGCATGTAACTTCCAGAGCATGCACTTGTAAGCAGCCAAGAATATAAAAACAAAATAAAATAGGAAAAATGTACAAGACACATAAGTTCTAATGAGTATACTTGATCAGCAATCTTATCATTCTGTAATTTAACAGCCGTGACCATAGCATCCGAATCAGCAGCCTCCTGCTCCCTTACTTTTACCGTAGCGGCAAGATCTGATATTCTCACATCCAGCACACTTTTCTCCTTCTCAAAAGTAATTTTGCGCTCCTTCAAAGACTCCACCTCATCACGGAGAGATTTCTCAACAGCTTCAAATTTAGAGGCTTCAGCACGGAGACAGATGGCCTCGGCGGCTTCCGCTTCCTTCACAAGCAACTGCGCTTTCAGACTGTCAACTTCTTCACCCTTAGCCTTTAACAATATATCCTTCTCCTCAACAACAGCTTGCAATTTCCTTTTCTCTTTGATGTTATATTCAGCACGCATTCTCACTTCAGCACTCAAAGAAACTTGGCGGACGGCTCCAACATTAAATTCGGTAAAAAGTTGATCATGCTCCATTTCACGAATAGATGCAAAAAACATTGGAGGGGCAAATTCGCCCACCATTTCATGATAAACGCGACCGTCGTTGAGACGAGACCCGTTAGTAACGCTCCACTGTGGAACATAAATCTTTTGGAGATCAAAATCGGGCTCAACAACGGTGCGGATACCACCAATGAGAAAATCACTACCAGAAACATCTGAGAAGCCACCGGGAGTGGGGTCAGTCCCACCACCCGAGGATGAACCAACACCAAACAAAGAAGGTCTAACATGTGTCTCCTTAGCTGTTGCAGCAGCATCTACCGTCGCAGTCATGACAGTCGCAATAATTGGAGTAGAAGACTTGACAATAGAGTCAACTTCAGCTTCCGCAATATTAGCACCGAAATGTTGGGAAGAGTCTGAAGAGATAACAAACCTTTGCGGAGCACTAATGGTTCGGAGGTTAGGACCGGTCACGGAGTCAGCAGGATTTTCGTTTTCACACTCCGGTGTAGCAGACACAGAGGAGGTAACAAAGGGTAAGGTCGGAATGGGCTCACCCCTAACCTCAGCATTCAATACGGCCCCAGCAAGCAACCTCTGAACCGCGGACCTAGGTTTTCCAGCTGCGGAAGGCCCACTCGGGTCTCCATAATCCTCTCTTAATTTCTTAGGAGGATGAGAAGGTCCGCTAGCATCAACAGCAACAGTCTTCCTTTTCTTTCGACGCATTGGTTGTAACGGAGCCACATCCTCAACAATGGTGTCAGCGGCCGCAATAACAGGCTGAATATCAACACATTTCCCACCACCAGTGGAGTCACCCTGCTCCACCTGCTCAACACCATCCCCCCGCCAAAAAGTTTCTCAATACTAGCCTCCAATTCACCAGAGGTACGAGCGGGTGTAACCGGTAAGAGCGGAACAACACGCCCTATGGTGGTCTCCAAAAGCCGGGGTTCACCATTCGCATGCTGTCTCTCACCAACCCTCACCTTCATAGGGTCAGCGGTCCGAATAAAAGAGAGCATATCCATTTCTACACAAAAAACATTCGATGGTCAGAAAAACATAGTCAGCAAAGGCAAAGAATAGGACAATCATAATAACAAACACCCACCCTCATCACCATCACGAAGGAACTCAGGGTAAGTGTCCACATCCAAGGTATAATAGCGGCTGATTCCCACTAAACAAAGAAATGGTTCTAGATATTTATGAAATGGAGCAGGATGTGCAACAAGGATAGCGTAATGTTCCGCATTAAATTTGGAAGATTTAGGGAAAGGGTCTTTCGGGACGCCTTTGCTGGTATTCCATGGAAAGAAGGCAGGACAAGTAAAAGAATCAACCCAGAAGAAACGATCATTCCTGTTTTTTAAGGAATCTAAAGGTTTGGTGTAACAAACGGAGTCATTCCCCAGACGTTTACTAAACGACATCCACCCCTTGTTTTTAGAATTTACGTAAAAACAACAGAACAACCTAACTGTTGGCTCGAAGCCATGAACACGGCAAAGAACCTCAAAATGAGATACTATAGCCGCACCAATAACGGATAGTTGGGATATATGGATATGATAATATCTGAGCATGTCAACAAGAAAGGTGGAAAGTGGTAATCGAAAATTGGCATACTCAAAGAATCTAGCATATACACCTATCTTGTCGGTAGGCATTTCATGAATCGTTTGATTAGGGTTAGGTAACTGTGGATGAACTTTATCAGGAATATGGTATGTTTCATAAAAAAATTATAGAGCCCTTTGAGTAAAAGCAGACTTTATATCCATAATACTGCCCATAATAAAAAGAAAGCAAAGATTCGGGCCTAACCTGAAAGCCCAAAAGTTCTTCGAAGTAAAGGCACAAAAGATGCAGATTCAAAAAGCTTCAAGATTTTTTAACAATGGCGATTTTAGTTGGAGAAGATGAAAAAAGAAACAGTGAGAGCTACACCGAGTATTTATACTCTCGGTGTAGTAAATTCAAGGTCCCTCTAGATGTATCCACGTGGCCATGATTCCCGAACCAACGCTCAAGATTGAAAGTAAAAGATAGTGATGACAGAAAGGCAACTGACTACAAGTCAAATCAAGAAGGAAACGAAAGGACAGGGTGCATACACGTCATATTAACCTTACCTAACCAGGTAAAGAACGGTCGCGGAGTAATTGAAAGGTCACGAAAGCAAAGACAGATTGAGTCTAGCAATGCTAACCGCACACATCACAAAGCCGCATGCAATAAGCATACTAGACTGGGAGGACTTGATGACTTATAGAAAGTATAACATGACTTTGGGCCAAGCCCAAGCTATTAAGATAAGGCTTTGGCCTAATTATATAAGAAATAAGCATAACGGACCGGAACTAAGTCCAAGTACTACACTGGCACCGGTCCGGAGGTATTAAGACAGACGCGGACTATTCTTAGACCGCTTTCGAAAGGCTACTCAGCGGACTAACTAACGTCCGCGGAAGTTAGTTCGCTGCAGCAATCACGATTATCTCGGATCCTTGCCCGACAAGGGTCCCACTCTAGCCACTAACAGATTATGCGCGAATACTGAGAAACCCTAGTACCACTCACCTATAAATAGGAGTCATCATACATTCCAAAAAGGTACACATTACTCTCTCGCTCTAACACACATAACTCTGACAACATGGTCTCTTACTCTCACGCCGGAGTTTAATCGTGGGGTCCGTCCCCACGGTAAGACTAACGGTTTATCTTTATTTATGCAGAAAACCATCCAAATGACTTGATTTAGTACAAGATCCAACCCACTTGCAGCTTGCTGGCCCGACCCAACAAGTGATCCAGATTCAATTCAAACCCATAACACAAATTGTACTAACAGTTAAAAAGGAACATATTAGTCGTGTTGGTTCTAGGGGTTCAAGAATAATCGCCAATTACTAAGTATAAAGTAAGAATCGGTAAACGGGACTACAACTTATTGCTTTGAGTCGAGTGCTCTCTATCCTTAAAGCAATTTCGCCCCCACCGTTTCAATATAACACGTGTGCTTAGGGTTATGGCGAATCACTTCCCAAGATAAAACAAAGCAACGGGTAGTGCTCCTTATCAACAATGCACGGTTGGTGATAAGCCAATTGAACTACTGAGTTTCAAGGATTTCCGACACTAAATATTGTGTTTCTTAAGCAACACAATAATTCAGCAATTTGGTATATAAGAGAATTGTTTTTGGTGTGTAAAAGAATGAATTTTCGTGTCTTCCAAAGGCATATGGCTGCTGGGTATTTATAGGGCCTATAATGATTCTTCAAAGAGTCACATACCCCTTCAATAACCTTTACCGACACCTGTGTTGAGTCACAGAAAGAGCCAACCAATACAACCCTTTGAACAGTCGTGACACTTCAATAGTCATAGACCTGTCGCTAATTGCCATAATTGTTATACAAACAGTTGCTTCACGAAAGGCTGCATTGGTTCCCATTTAATGGGCTGGTCCTTTATCTTATAGAAAACCCTTTTGTAAACGTGACATACAAAAAGAGAGTTTAAGGCCCATAATATTACGTTCATTATTGTTCCCATAATCAAATAACAAACGTATAAACTCAACTTCATTTCATTCTAAAATGAAACCCACCATACACAATTCTCTAATTCCTAAGACACAACCCAAATGACAGTTTATTTTCTCTATTTTGAAAATACCCCAACAAGTCGTGGCAATAAGTATATGCATAATATAATGGGAATAAGGATCGGTTGAATGGGGAAATACAAGACTTGGGGGCTGAGGCCGGAGGTAATAAATTGCTGACTTTCTTGTAATTAGTCATAAACAAGCACTAATCTATGATTGAGCAAATAAGTCATGATCTTATACATCCCATTAGGTCAAACCTAAACAACACCTGTAAATTGCAACAGAGCTGTCATCTCATTTTACTTGCATTCAAGGCCTTCCATAGTACAATATGTTCCCTTTCTTGTGATCAACTGGCTTGGTTTAATTGTTTTCTCATAAATGTCCAAAAAAAATGAACGCTAATATACAATATATATGCATCATCATCGATATCAGAGAAAACTTCTGCACTTGAACTCCAATCCAGTAGAAATGTCCACTAAAAGTTTTGGTTTAATACTTATCGACCGCAGGGTAACTTCATACGATAACAAACAACATCCAAATACATGGCACTACAATAATCCGGGGACGGAAAAATCTCAAATTCGCTTAAATGCATGTGGTCCCAAAAATATAGTGTTCTAATGCTTCATTAATTAGTCCCGCTAATATGTGAAAAAGTTTGTTGTTAAAGTCAATCGTTTTAGTCAAAATTGTAATTTTTTCCTCATTTTTTTTCTCTACTAAGTTCAAATAAATTTCTGCACCCGGTCCTTTTAAACTTGGTTGCATCACTGCAATAATCGTTCGTACCATATATACATATCAAAGAAGAAACATTGTAAAACATATAAAATCTCATTTTTATCACATATATAACGTTAATTAAAACATCATTTTCAAAGTTGAAAGGAATCTTATTGTGGCCATTCTCAACATCACTAGAGACATAGATTTGTTCTCCATGCCGAATAACTTGCTAAAATACACACACAAAATGACACAATCCTCACTTAAGTTGCCGGCCTTAAGCATCCGTCTGTAAAAACTTAACCAAAACCATAGTGTTCTCAGCCAATTTTCCTGTACAGTTGATGTTCATGCGCTCGCACACGAGTTAAAATATCATCGACACTCGTTATAAAAGGGATTCTATAATTGCTAAAGCTACATACGAAAACTATGTACTTTTAACTATAAATAAAGCATTGGAGGCTCAAAACATTTGTACACAAACACATGGAGATAATAAACAAGACCTCCAAGCTTGTTAAGCCCGCAACACCTACTCCATCTAACCTTCGTAACTATAATGTCTCTTTTTTTGACGAGCAAATGCCTAACATTAATGTCCCTCTCATTCTCTACTACTCAACATCACAAAATGATGTACATGTCAACATCTTTAATCATTTGGAAACATCATTAGCAAAAACCTTAACCGATTTTTACCCGTTGGCTGGGAGATACGTGCGTGATGGTTCATTCATTGATTGTAGTGATCAAGGTGCTCTGTATGTACAGGCTACAGCAAATTTTCAACTCTCTGAATTTATAGGCCTAGCATGGGATTTGAAATTCAGTATGCTACGTGATTTGCTCCCATGTGAGATAGGTGAGGCTGGTGAAGTTGATGATCCAATGTTATTTATTAAAGTCACAACTTTCGAGTGTGGCGGTTTTGCAATTGGTATGTGTTCTTCGCATAAAATTTCTGATATGTCCACTATGTGTACATTCATTATTAATTGGGCGACTAGAAGCCAAGCTTCAAGCAATAATGCATTAGAACTAGAAAATTGTTATCCTATCTTTACTGTGCCTCGTGACTTTCCGAAAAGAGAACTGAATGATCTTAGCCCAAGACTTCCGAGGACAAGCGTTGTGGCGAATACTCCGGCGCGAATATTTCTGTTTAAAGGGAATGCAATATCAAAACTAAGGGAAAAAATCATCTTCGAGGATAATGAAGGACGTCGTCCCTCTAAGGTACAACTTGTTGTGGCACTATTATGGAAGACCTTTGTAGGCATAGATAAAGCAAACAACAACGGACAATCAAAGGCGTCGTTTGTTTCTCAAGGAGTTAACCTGAGGGATAAAGCAGTCCCTAAGTTACCCGATAACTTATGTGGGAATTTTGTGAGTGTAGCTGTTGCACAAACTGACACTTGTGAAGCAGACGACATCGACCTTCAAGGTTTTTATATGATCTTGCATGACTCTCTCAAGAAATATGATACTAATTATGCTACAGCACTATCGTCGGGTGAATATGATGTTTTAATTAAGCCCTTTTTGGAGTATAGTCAAAATATAATGAATAGTGATGTAAATTTCTACGCGGTCACTTCTTGGTGCAAATTCTCATTTAATAAAGCTGATTTTGGTTGGGGTAAGCCGGTATGGAGGAGCACGGGGCAATTTGCTGCCCAAAACTTTGTGGTGATGATGGACGATCAAGAAGGTGACGGGATAGAAGCATGGGTTCATTTTGATGAGAAACGTATGCGTCAATTAGAACAAGACCCCGATATCAAGGCCTATGCAATTTACACTCCTTCACAATGATCATACATGGTTTTCCTTTTGTTGTTTGGGTTATGTGTGTCTAAGTGTAATAAGGATATGTTTATAAGCCAAAAATAGATGGAAAAGCTTTTGTGCAGAATTTGATAAAAGCTGATTTATTGCCAAAACCACATGAAAGTCCTAAATAGACTTGGAAAATTGAAGTGATCCAGGTTGAGATTTTCGGGATTCGACCATGTTTTCGACCTCCATTTTTGCATTAGTAAGTTGACCTTAGTTTGTCAACTAAAAAAACTAGAGCTTTAGTATAACGCAATGAATAGAAAGGATTAGAATCCTCTAAAGTTGAGTCAAACATGATACATCATGTTCACCAATCACAAATAAGTTAATTGCATAAAACTTTTTCTTTTAATAAAAATTATGGGTCCACTTATTTATTTTCACTCACAATAAACTTAACATGATCAATCATGTTTGACCATAACTTTAGAGGATCTTTTTCCGAATAGAAAATACAATTGGTAAACTGTTTTATAGCTTATCCTTATCTAAGGTTGAAAGCAAAAGACCTTCTGCATTTATACTTTTTGAGTCAATTAAGAAGCAACTTGAAGCTACATGCCTACAAGATATATGCATAACTATTGATAAGTTAATGTGAGAAACATGCTACACACTCGAACTAATTATATTCCATAAAATTATCAGGTACTGTAACTTTTGGATTAATGCTTATAAACCCGGGAAACATCATACTAGAGCAAAGAGTCAGGTTTTGAATGCATCACACCACATTAATAATTTGCACCATACAAGTCAATGAAGGATTATTCAGGAACAGATTCAATCATATTTTTCCACTTTTTTATAATTCGAAAATAACATCTTGTTTCTTTAACATCACTAGTCGCACATCTGCGCATATAATTATTATATCCATTCCATGTGCTCGCACACATTAGTTATAAGTGTTAGATTAATAAAGCTCGTACTAGTTTAGTCCATTATTTATCTTGTTTAGTATTGGGGACTTCAGTTTTCCTATATAAAGTCTCTGTTTATTTATCAGTCAAGTCATATATAGTCCTCTATTTTCTTTATTTATTTATCAATCAAGTAAAACAAGAATAAGTCCTTGGTTTATTTATCAAGCAAGTACTGCAAGAACTAGTCTTCCATTTGTTTTCTACATGGTATCATAGCAGCAGCCAATATTGATCGCGGATCAAACTCCACGGTGACGTGTTGCTGTTGCTAATCTGTTCCTGATGCTAGTTTGAATCTGTCGCTGATCTGATTCTGATCTGTTGTTGTTGCTGATCTAGAACTGTTGCTAGTCTGTTTCTGTGGCTGTTGCTGATTTGATTTGTCGCGGATCCGGTTCTGATCAGTTGCTGATATGTTACTGATCTGTTGCTGATTTATTTCTGATCTGATTGCTCGGTTTGTTAGAATCCCCTTATGTGCATGTTTGGTTATTTAGTTATCGGGTAATTCAGATTGATTCATTTGAGATCTACTACTTGTGCTCAGATTGTTTGATTCCTTGGAAGTGTAAGCTGTTTGAAAATTCAGTTTGGTCCATTGGTTCAGTCATTGACTAAAAAAATATGGAGATCAAAACCAATACCTCCAAGCTTGTGAAACCCACAAAACCTACACCGTTAAACCTTCGTAACTATGATGTTTCTTTCTTTGATGAGCAAATTCCTAACTTGAACGTGCCTCTCATTCTCTACTACTCAACAGCACAAAATGATGTCCATGCCAACATCTTTAATCATTTGGAAACTTCATTATCAGACAGCTTAACTGATTTCTACCCATTGGCTGGGAGATACGTGCGTGATGGTTCATTTATCGACTGTAGTGATCAAGGTGCTCTATATGTACAGGCTACTGCAAATTTTCAACTCTCTGAATTTCTAGGCCTGGTATGGGAGTTGAAATACAATATGCTACGCGATTTGCTCCCGTGTGAGGTTGGGGAGGCTGGTGAAGTTGATGATCCAATGTTATATGTTAAGGTCACAACTTTCGAGTGTGGTGGTTTTGCAATTGGTATGTGTTTTTCACATAAACTTTCTGACATGTCTACGATGTGCACGTTTATTAATAATTGGGCTACTAGAAGCCAAGATGTTAGCAATGCATTAGAGCTAGAAAAGTATACTCCTATATTTAGTGTGCCGCGTGACTTCCCAAAAAGAAATCTAACCGATCTTAGCCCAAGAATGCCAAGGACAAGCCTTATGGTGAATAATCCGGCGCGGATATTTTTATTTAAAGGGAATGCGATATCAAAAATGAGGGAAAAAATCATATTCGAGGATAACCAAGGACATCGTCCTTCTAAGGTTCAACTTGTTTTGGCACTATTGTGGAAGAGCTTTGTAGGCATAGATAAAGTAAACAACAATGGACAATCAAAGGCGAGTTTTCTTTCTCAAGGAGTTAACTTGAGGAATAAAGCAGTCCCTAAGTTACCCGATAACTTATGTGGGAACTTTGTTAGTGTAGCAGTTGCACAAATTGAGCCTAGCGAAGGAGACAATATTGATCTTCAAGGTTTCTTTACGGTCTTGCGTGACTCAGTCAAAAAATATGATATTGATTATTCTAAAGCACTAATGCCTGGTGGTAAAGAGTATGATGTTTTAATTAAGCCCTTTTTAGAGCATACTCAAAATATGATCAAAAGTGATGTAAACTTCTACACTGTCACTTCTTGGTGCAAATTTTCGTTCAATAAAGCTGATTTTGGTTGGGGTAAGCCAGTTTGGAAAAGCATTGGAAAGTTTGCAGCCCAAAACTATGTGATATTGATGGATGATCAAGAAGGCGACGGGGTAGAAGCATGGGTTCATTTAGATGAGAAACGTATGCATCAATTAGAACAAGATCACGATATTAAGGCCTATGCAGTTTAGGCTTGTTCAAAATGCTCATAAATGATTTCCCTTTTGTGGTTTTGTGTATTTATATATGTTATATATGTCAATGTGTAATACGGATATGATTATAATCCATAGTTTGAATTGGTTGTGTGCAGAAATTTTATACTAAGCTAGTTGATCTATTGTTAAGGCCTATGCAACTGGTAGAGGGTTTTACGGGCTTCAACCATGTTTTTCGACCTCAATTTTCCTGTTAATATGTTGTACAAGAGGCTGTTTACGCGCTTAGGCATGAATAATAACACAGAATCACCCATTTTGAATTGAACTAGATAGTTTTGATATAAGAATAATCCTAAGTAACGATGTGGTTTTGTTTTTCCAAGACTCAAATTCCATTTTTGATTTGTAATGAACAACACAGTTAAAATATTGTTAGGATCTTCTCGGTTCTAAATTCACCTTGATTCGCCAACCTTTATAAAGTGACGATTTTTCGTTATATCCTCCTACAATTTTTTCCGACTTATTCTTCCAACTTATTCTTTGTGTACTTTTCCCATCCAATAAGTTTTTGGTATAATCGTAAGTCTATGGAAGAAAAAAAAAATATCTTACTTCTTTCAAAAAGTTGAATTACTCTTTATATACGATTCACAAATGTTCAGGTGGCACTGTAGCTGTACAGTGCTACTAGTACGGTCCCCCCCCCCCACCAATCCCTCATATAGAGGCGAGTGCATCGTAGTTTGTATTAAAATATAAAAAAGACGTGTTTTAACGCAGGTAATAGACAGTGCGCTATATATTGAGTTAAATAAAAAAAGTAAGAGAAATATAGCCAACAAGCTTAATTTCTCATGCTCGTGTATAACTCGCTCTTGCATTTACTCAGGAAGATATTTGTGTTTTTTGTGCGAATGATCAAGATAAGCGCACCAGTAACATATTTTTTCTCCTTTTCCCATCCAATAAGTTTGGTATAATCGTAAGTCTAGGAAGAAAAAAAAAATATCTTACTTCTTTCAAAGAAGTTGAATTACTCTTATATACGATTCACAAATGGTCGGTGGCACTGTAGCTGCTACAGTGCTACAGTACCGGCCCAAAATCTGGGCCAAAGTAAAAAAAATTTACAAAACGGACCCTCAACTTTTAACTGTTTAAGACTTTTTTACATAAATTTTTTTTTTAAATAAAAAGGCCCATCAAGTTTCTTTTATTCGCAACTTTTTTACATAAACTTTTTAAATTAAAAATATACGGACATAAATGCTTTTAGACCACGAATAAAATGAGACCAGTATTGATATGTTTCATCCATGAGTACGATTTTATAAAAAATGTTGAAGTTTAATATACATTTTTAAAAAGAAAAAATATATAAAAATTTCCAACACACATTCTACTGAGCGTGTTTTAATTTTGTTCTTTTATGCATTCTTGACCAACAACCTATATCCGGTTATACAGCATGACTATTTGTTGGGCTTATACTTTTTTTTTTACTTAATTATCCACATGTTACTCACGATAAAAATATTTAAAAAAATGGTACCCTGTTTTGTATTGATAAAAAATTAGTAACAAAAAACGATAAAAAAAGGTCCTCAGATTCTCACTAATTACTACTTTTTTATACAACAAGTTTTCTTTATCAGTATATAGCAAACATATGGCGCACTTTTAATGAAAAATACAACCCTTTAAATTACGACTAAAATGAGTCCAATATTAATACGCTTTAAATGTGCATACGATCTTATAAAAAATATTAAAGTTCAATACACATTCTTATAAATAAATAAATAAAAATATGATAGCCTTTCTTTAAAGTTTCATAAACCGTGTTACCCCCGCCGCAACGCGCGGGTTAAATTCCAACTCGTTCATAAACAAATTTGTTGTTAACTTCAACAAAGTGGTACGTAAAGATAAAAGCACTAGGAGACATGATGGCACTATACGATATTATCCACAACAAATCATTTTATAACATGTACTTTAAATTTTACCCGCACAACAAGAAAACAACCAGGTCCTGCTGGAACAATGCTAGTGATACGTGTTAGAGTGGGTCCCACAATTTGCCGAGTCATCACTTTTCTAGACTCTAATCTACTTTTCTAACTAAAATATCTGCATCTTATTGTTGTGTGTATGAAGATAGTATAATACGTGGACGGTGGAGATGATAACTGCTGCTTATAAATAGGCTCCATATTACTAGTTCAACATTCAACAAAACATATAACATACTCACTGCTTTTATACTTCTTTCCATAATAAAATCTTGTTGAAACTATAACAATGTCTTCATCTTGCTGTGCTGGAAAATGTGGTTGTGGATCTGGTTGCAAGTGTGGCAGCAGCTGTAGCGGGTATGATTTCGATCATTTTGTCATCCGAAAAGTCGGACTAAACACTGGTTTTTTATTTTGATATTGGTTTTGGTTATGAATTTGTTCTTTGGTTGTTTGATGCAGGTGCAAGATGTACCCTGATACGAGCTCTTTTGAGACCGCTACCAACACTGAGACCCTCATTCTTGGTGTTGCGCCTAAAAAGACGTACGTTATTTTTCATCTTTATTCCTTCATTTATATGGGTTCTGATTGGCTGATTGCGATATATATTAGACATCGAAATTAAATGAATTTCTGTGGTGCAGTGAGCTCGAGACAGGAGGTGCAGGTTCAGCAGCAGAGAACGGAGGATGCAAGTGCAACCCATGCAACTGTGACCCATGCACTTGCAAATGAGTGTGTTCTTAGCAATATGGAGTGTGTGTTATGTTATCTTAGGATGTGACAGAAACTTGTATTCCAGTAGCCTTTCGTTTTTTTTTTTTTTTTTATAACTATGCAGTAGTTTTTTTCATATCGGTATAATAAAAACAAGCAGGTACATCTGCTTTTGTGTGTTTTTAATCTACTACGGTAAATCTGATATTTTTATCAGCATCTTGCCATCTTGTAGTTATGCAGTCATCAATTGACGTTTAATAAGCCTCATAGATATTGAAATTGATGATGTCGCGCATTGCATTAGGTAAAAAGAAGTGTACAGCAGATACAAGGGAATACTAACAAGTACCCGTTTTTATGCTCAATAAACTATACACAATGAAGGGGAGGGGCTGATAGCAACGAACAATGCTTAACTTTTTTGAATACCACTAGGCCACGTCTGATTCTTTACTGGTTTCAGTATCTCTTCAACTTCAGCTAGTGTCTCTTTGTCTGTCTGACCGTGTGCAAGTTCTGTGGCAGCCGCAACATTAACCTGCACCTGAATAGAGGAAGAGAAGTAGGACAGAGTCAAAGCCAGGGTATTACACCGGTCACCATTAATCAACAACAAATAGTTACTGCTACATGTGGCAATTTCAACCCATTTACCAAGAACATGTCAATTTGCGCTCAGGTAAAATAAGGAGGAGGTAAGCTACAAGGGTGACATAGGATAAATATTAAGACTATCATTCGGAACAATATAGTTTTCGTGATCATTGTAATACTTTAAATAGTTTCAAGAATAAAAAGAATGAAAAATGGACACACAAATGTTGGCGACCAACCCTGGTAACCAAAACTGACCCATTACCCAAAATGACTGCCACGCCCTATATGCCACCACTAGACTTTTATGCATCACATATGGAAGATTGAACCTTCAAATTTTTGGAGACAGATGAGGATATGTATAGTGTGCAATATGTCTGCTAATTGCTAAAGCGATATCAAGTGATCTTTTTGGTAATTTACAAAGGAAAAATAAGGCTCAGCTAAATCAGGTGCTACTTAGAAACATAGATCAGATTTAAAGTTTAATAAAGAACCCGCAAGGCAAAATCTAACCTGTTCAACAGATTTCATTCCCACAAGGATGGTAGAAATATCTCTGTTACACAAGCTAAACTGCATAGCTAATTTCGATATGTTTTTTCCCTTCTTTTTACAAAAAGCAGCAGCAGTCTGGCATGCAGCCTGAAACCAAACACAAAAACATTAAGAAAAACATCAGTTTTTATATGTATAACATTTCTCGTCAACTTATCTTTAATATTAATGTTTGAACATTATAAAATAATAAATCGCTCGATTGAGTAATATAATATACACAAACCTGGAGTTCGGCTGAAGCTGGGTGCCACTCTGGAGGGCCATTCTCTGTAAGAAGTCCCATTGATACAGGGGACGCGCTAATCACACCAACTCCCTTGCTTTTTAGGTACGGGATCAGATCCTCCAATGCCGTATCATTTATACCATAATGACAATATGAAAGAATCACATCAACCGTGCCTAGTGGTACCCGATCAAGCACATAAGTGAAGATTTCCAGTGGAAGTCCCGTTATACCAATGAACCTAATCTTCCCAGTTTCCTTCAACTTTTGTAGGGCTGGGATCGTCTCATTTATGATCTGGAAACAGTAAATAAAAAACTCGTAAGTAGTGACAATAATACTAGGACAATAACAATAAACAAATGTGAAAAGACTTAGAGCACGTTGGTTAGCACCTGATCTAAGGAGCCAAATTCAATGTCATGACACTGCAATATATCAACATACTCCATCTGTAATCGTTCTAAACTCTCGTCAATACTCCTAGTCACCCTTTCTGCACTGAAATCAAAGCCCTCCTTATACCTACCGCACTTTGTCGACACAATGTACTCATTTCTCGGCACCCCAACAGCTTTCAGGGCCTTCCCAAGTACTTTCTCAGACAAAGTTCCTCCATAATACCTAAACTCAGAGCAAACACAGACCAAAACTTAAATTTGCACTACTAGAAAACATCTGCAGGATTCGAAAAGCTGTGCTTCACGCGGCATCAGAACTGCTTCAAATGAAAATGCAACATCTTGAATGTAACTCTGATAGTGTTGTGTCTATTCATTTCAATTATGACAGCAATTCAAAGTCTTATACAACACAAATCAAGCGATTCAAGATCTTATTTTCATGACACACCTCATATACAGAACCAGCATCTTATTGTAAGTTAATAACCATTCTTTTTTACCTTCTGACATCACAAATTGGTATTCCGTTATCAATGTATGTAGGTGACTTTTTATAGCAGGTAAATTGGTGACTGGCATACACGTCATCAAAAACCTGTGCCATATTACCATTTTACATACCTTGATAGCAAAACATAAGTTGAAACCTCAAAAAATGCATAAAAATGTTACATTTTCATGAAATTTACCCTAACTCAGATTACGTCTTGCGACTGTATTTTATACACATATTCTCAGTTTCTAGAAATAACTCAGCAATTCAAGTTCTTATACAACACGTATCATCATGAATAAACAATAGGGCAAGGTTTTCAAGATCAGGATTCTACTCAGGATCGTTTTCGTCTTTGCAAGATCGAGATCATAAGATCGGATCGGGATCTTAAGATTCTACTCTAATGTCATTTTTCTTTGTAATATTATACAAATTTACAAATAATTATATATCATAAACATAAAATTATATGAATGTTTCATAGAAATGTTATCCTAAATAATGATTATGAAATGTTTAAGAAGATTAACATGTTTTTTTATAATTCTACGAAACACAGGTAGTTTTTTAGTTTGTGGTTCGAGAAATGTAAGATCGGATCGAAGTAGATCTTAAGATCCTATGGTCAAGATCGGGCGCCTATAACATCTTAAGCTTGCAAAGATCCTATGTAAGATCCGGATCGTTTTAGCTTTGCAGTATCGTAAAATCGCTAAGATCAGGATCCCGATCCTGACAACCATGCAATAGGGAACCAAAAAAGAATGTAACCGTATGGATTTGACCTGCATCACACACGAAGTCAAGCAAACTCTAATTGCAGCACAACGTGAGGCCGGTCACATGAAAATGCAACATTTTGTATCTGAACCTCAACATTTTGTATCTGAACCCTAAACCTCAACAGTGTAACGTGTGTAGTTGTCAATCACATTAACTTATGAAGCTTTTCATTATAACTAAAAGGGTTTATTGCACCGAAATGCAACGACTCTTCACCAAATTGTCATTTATGCAACGAACTCCTCTTTATCTCCAAAAGGTTTAAATCAGCGGGGAAACCCTGACCCCTACACCCCTTTTGGGTGCCGACTAACCCTTCCCCAATAGCCCCGGGCAATGAGCACAGTGAAGGCAATGAGCACATGTTCCACATTTAGCAAGGAGTGCTCTTTTTAACCTTTTGATGTAGCAAACTTCCATTTTGTATGTAAATAGACCTTTTATAGTAGCTAAATGGTGACGTTACCTACTACTTGTCAACTTGTGTAATTCCTATGACTGGGGGTGTTTGTTTCGGCTTATATGTGGGCTTATGAGCTTATTTGACTTAGGATTATATAACATAAGCCCCAATTTTCTGGCTTATATTGAGACTTATGGGCTTATATAAGTTTATCATATCGTAATAAACTAACATAAGCCCACAAGTCTCAAAATAAGCTGGAAAATTGATGCTTATGTTATATAAGCCAAAATCAAATAAGCTCATAAAGTCCAACATTTAACACTCTAAAACCTTAAAATCCTTCATTTCTAAGTGACAATACTCGATTTTTCGTTCCGATCCCAATTTTCATCCTAGTTTTTTCGCCGTATTTTGTTGTTATTGTCAAAAAAAAAAATTGCCCCCCACACGCCACTGGTTACATCAAAACGTCGAATAGAACAGTAAACCCCAACTAAATTAGTACCCATTTTCTAGAAAATAAATGAATAATAATGTATTGAGTTAGGATGGATTACTAACGGAGAAGTGTCAAAGAAGTTAATGCCAAGTTTAAAAGCTTCACGAACAGTGTCAATTGCTTCTTCATCGGATACAGGACCGAAGACGCTGCCGAGAGGCGATGCACCGAATCCGACGCAGCTCAGTTTCAGGCCGGTGTTTCCGAGCGGTCGGACCTCCATTTTGTATGATCGGTTGGGACGGTGGATAAGATGACAGGGGACCCGGGAAAATATGTTTGACTGTTTGTTGGACAAAATTATATTGTACTACTACGTATGCGACACTTTTTTTTAACACTATCAATCCTATTCGGATCTAGTTATTCGGATCGACTCGAGTAACCCGAATACTAAATAAGGTCGGGTATCGGATTAATTTTTTTTTAGTTAACTCGGGTTTAGATCAACATGATTGACCCGAATAAGGATTTTTTTATTTTTTAATATAAATTTAATAAAGTTTCTATTTCAAAGAGTACAAAAAAAGGGGTCAGCTCGAACCCGAGTTGGCCTGACCCGAATTGAACCGAACTTGAGTAACTCGAATTCAAATAGAATCGGGTTTGGGTATGAAAATTTTAGCATTGACCCAACTTTGACCCGATCCTAATTAATCTGACCTTGACTAACCCGACCCACTGACACCGCTTATTAGTAACCATTTGGCTTCAAGAGAGGACTTTTAGTTTTCATTTTGTTTTTAGTAGAGTTTTGTGTTTTAATTAGGTATGATGAGTCGTAAACAAGGAAAGAGGAAAATGATGATATTGCATAATGTGACACTAAAAAGGTGTTTTAGGCTAATGAACTTGATGCTTTAAGCAAAAAAATGAAAATTTTGAACTTTCCACTAGTTCTCAAGTTTTTATTTGGAGAGAGAAAAAGAGGGGAAGTTAAGAAAATAATAATATTCTCTTTCTGCATGGAAGATAAGATCGAAAGGAAATTATATCGAAAGCCGTCTTCTAATCTTCTTCTTGAATTGAATGATTTCGAGAGAAGATGATTTTTTTTTTGCATAATGTGATTTTGTTCAGTTTATATTTTTTTTGAGTTGGGAACAGAAAACAAAAACCCGAAGTTTTGTTCTCTTATGTTTTTTCCAAGGTTATAAATAGCGTGAAGCGTGGCGTGGCGGCATAGCCAATTCTCAAGCTTTAGCGTGAGGCGTTGCGTCATGGCGTTTTTAAGGCGTGACTTAAAGCGGCAACAAAAAATTGAGTTATGTAGTTACTAAGCCCGAATCCCATATAGCCCAAATCATAAATACTTGTAAATAAGCTCAAGTCTAGTAAATCTCTTAAAAGCTTCAAAAAAAGGCACCACGCCTTGAGCTATAGCGTGCTTTATCACGTCCTATCACGCTTTATTGCACGTCACGCCTAGAGACGACGCCTTGAGCTGTTTCGTAACATGAAGGTCACGCCTCGCCCTATGGCGCCGCTATAGCACGCTTTTTAGAACCCTGGTTTTTTCTCATGTTTTTGCCCTCTCCATTTCACTTTTTTTCTTCTTACTATTTTACCCTCAGGAATGGAGTGACAACGAACACTTTGAAATAGGTGCAAAAACATATATTCGAAAACTATGGTATAATTTCTTTTCGAAAGAGGTAAATTTATTTCACTTCACACACCAAATTAAACATTTAAAACCACATTTAAACATGACTCGCGAACAGAATGCGACACTTACATGTATCTACCAATACTATAACGAAGGTTTCATTTTCTAATGTGGAGCCTCCAACAAAATACACGCCGGATCAAGATAGTGGCTCTCAAGATCGCGAGTAAACTCGTAAAATCGTACGATCTTACGTGCTCACTAGTTAAGATCGTGTAGGATCGTTATAGGATCGTATGTGAGGTAGGATCGTAAGTAAGATCGTGGGATCGCACGTAAGATCGGCTCTCGATCCGATCTTACCAATTTGATGAGTTATCTTATTATTTTACGTCAAAACCTTATATAAGACTTGTATTTTTTCTTCCTTGCTATTATATGTACTTTATACTATCATGTTTTGGTTCAAAAGTCGTTTATAAGATGTATATTTTTCTACCATACAAAGCCGTGATAAATACGCTAAAAAAATCAAAATTTTATTTGAGCGTGGGAAATGAAGCTAACGAAACATTTAGAATAGATTAACTTTTTATGTTTTGGAATTTTGGCATGTTTACGTCGCATGTCTTTTTTTCCTATCTCACTTAATTGTTTATTTAGCTTTGAAAACTTAAACAAATTAAATGTATTTCACTATGTTTTGCTACAATCACATAAATTTTACAAAATAAAGTTCACACAAAGAGTTGACATGACACTTAGATCATTGTTATATCTTTTCCCCACTATCTCTTTATTTTGTAACAAATCATTTTGTTACGCATCATTATGTAAACATTATTTTGTAAAATTTATGTGGTTGTAGCATTGCTCTTTTATTATCATGATGTTTAAACTTCAAATGTTTTATTACACTATCTTAGGAATTCGTATTTTATATTCAACAAATATATATAAATTTATAAGGTTATTATCCGTCAACGCCTATTAGTATAACAAGAAACTTTGGTGGGATCTTACGATCTCGATCCGATCTTACAATCTCGATCTTGCAAAGACAAAAACGATCCGGTGTAGGATCTCGATCTTGACAGCCGTCACTATTTGCCCATTTGCACGCTCTATGCCTCTATCTTATTTTACTCTCATAATTTGGTGTCTATCATTCTCTACTTTTGCTTCTCTCACTTTCTTTCACTCTCTCAAAAACTCCTTATATAACGATGACATAATAAGGAAAATTATGTAAACAATGAAAATATAAAGTTGAGTGGGTTAGAAATTGATTATATTTACTGTTAAACTACAAATACATAGCTATAAGTATATGCCAATGTAGTTGTACTATCACAACAGATATAATTATTTGTTATAGGTTTAGGCCTCAATAGAATCTCAAGAATCAAGTTTTTCAAGCATTCAACTTCTTTACCTATGTTGCTTAAGTCATAAATTCGGATTCCATTGTTGAACTTGTGATGCAACTTTGCTTCTTGAAAGCCCGTAAGATTGTACCTTACCCAAGTAAGAATACCCAGCGACTTGTTGAAGAATTATCTTTAGTGTTGTTGGTCCGGCTTGCATGAATGCATCCTTCTAAAACTGAAGGATATCCAATATATGACAAACTATAATTCATAGTTTTCTTCAAATACTTTAGTACCCGCTGAACTGCTTTCCAATGATCAGCACTAGGATTACTAGTGTACCTACTCAGTTCCCTCACTACAAATGCAATATCAGGTCTTGTACAAGTCATGACATACATCAAGCAGCTAATAACCCTAAAATACTCAAGCTAAGATACAACCTTACCATTATTAGGTTTCAACTTCTCACTTGTATCTATATGAGTACTCACTCGAGTACAATCATAAATAAGGTGGTTTAAATAGAGTTTGTTAGATCTCAACAAAACTTAGATGATCACTTGACGAAGGGTTTGACTATAGACTTATTTGTAGAGTCTGATAAAGGGATGAGTTGAAAGTCCACATTAGCTACTGAATGTTAAGACACCCAATTCTCTCTTGATAGAACTTGGGAGCTGAATTAAATGTGGAAAGATTAATGTTCAGAACAGGCTGGAGCACATGTTTTACATTTCATCCCAAGGATGTGTGTAGTCCTACTAAAGGATAGGATGAAGGGTTACTTCTTAATGGGTCATTTAAAAAAGTGCAAGAGCAGGTGCATGAATAAAGGAACTACCTATGTGAATGTGAAATTTTGCTGTTTCTGAGAGTATTGGGCTTTTAGCTCTTGAAACATCCATGAAATGGATATTGACAGTGACTTACTTAGTGTTAGGAGCGTTTAAGTGTTTGAAAACTTGTGTATATGTTATCTTCAATTATTCAAATGGGTTGAGGGGTTCAATTCTCATAATACCATGATTCTCGAATATTTGAGCGTATAATGTGTAAAGATGAATATTCAATATTCAATACATTTTCACTTATGCACGAGTTTTGTTTTTTTGTTTTATTTTCACGCAAAAGGAATTGTACTAAATTGGGAAGGGTTGTTGGAAATTTAGTGCAATTGAGGGTTTCAGGTCACACCTGAAAATGAGCTTACAGGTGCGGAGTGTACACTTATCAAATCACTGAACCACCCTGACTCTAATAGTGGTATAATGGAATTCATGTAGCCGATGAAGTTCAGTGAGTTTACTCTTTATTAAGTAACACTCTAAACCAAGCGTTCTCATGAGGCTGATGAGTTCAGTGTCATACTCTTTTGAGTTGACATTGAATGATATTAGGAAGTATATATCTAATGTGCGGTCGTCGTAGGACTTCTACAAGAAGTTTTACAACTCCCAGGCAAAGCACCTGATCATTGTAGTAGTAGTATAGGCAAGACTCGGGGGTTGTTATCGTTCACTCGGGGAATAGGTTAGGAAGGCTTGATCACGGTCTATCAGAGTTATAAGGGTTGAGAGAATATTATTTTTGTATTTTTATATTTTATGGAAAGCAAGTAAATCATATATTGGAGAGATTGGTTGGTTTTAGCTATTAACTAAATATAATTCTACGCTACTGGTGATAACAATAAGATAAAAGACTGTGTTTATTTAATCATGTATTACTCCCTAGATTGCTTCTCATAGTGTTGTTGTCTTGTCACCCTTGTGATGATCTGTGTAACTATTTCCTAAATCATGAACGAATTTATAACAACCCACAATTTTCATAAATGTAAATATCCATCTATTAAGTTAGATGATGTACAATCTATCAATTATATATGAACTTACATTTTTCAAGGAAATTTTTCGCTTTATTACATCACATTACTTTGCCAATATCTCAATATGCAATATAACCT
>BQNB010010999.1:1695-71612 GCA_026074375.1 Tanacetum coccineum
AATGACTTTCTTCTCTAGCATCCCACCGTCATCGGGTAAGTGCTAAGGCTTTTGACACCCCATCCGGAGAATAATAATCGAGACGCATGAACTTCCGATGAAAAAGCCTTGTAGACTTTTACAAACGTTAGTTCAAAAGAATACCTTGGTTTTAGAGAATGAAACTTTTACTATTTATTTTCTAACTTGCAACATTATTTTTATTATTTACATTATTAGGCTAGGAACCGGTATCACTTTTCTTTCGACGACACATCGGCCACGCCTCCGACAAGAGCTCGTGTACTTATTATGATACCAACCCTAAATATACATCCTCCACCCTTTCTTTCGATGTCACATCGGGAGCGAACCGACAAATGCCCATGTACTTTATTGCGATGGAGTTTGTATATTACTTATTAACACTAAGGATTTATAACTTGCATCCTTTTTATTCACCAACTACATTTATTCTTTTTTTTTTTGATTTTTTATGATTAATTCAACACATTATTTTTGCAAATAGAAAAATTTCATTTTAAAAAACCAAAGTATAACTTGAACTAAAATTCTTATTTACAAATGATGTTGACTTCATCATCGATAAAGCTTTTTCTCTAAATATGTTGATTAGACTTTTAAGAGTAAAACTCTAATTTGTAAAAATTAAAGAGAACACGTATAATTAATCATTTTAAGAACTTCGAGGAAGAAAAACCACAAGTTATTCTTATAAGCCTTTAAGTTTTCCAAATAAACCTTGTTTAGCATCCTAATTCGTAATCAACACTATCATCTCTTATTCTTTGCAATTTAAAATCTCTAATAAAGAAATTCGCAAATACTTAGCCTATATAAAATCCAACTCGGCATATTTAAAATCTACTTGAGATTAGCACAAGTCTTCATTTACTAACGATTTCAAGTCTAGCATGTTTAAAGTCTACATGAGACTAGCACAAACTATCATCATTAATTGTTAAGGGAGAAAGCTAGAACTCAACACGTTCGATCGGGTCAAAAATTACTTCTTATTCTCACCAACGGAAAACCTACATTCGTGTCTTAACACTTATTATTTAATAAGATCTTAAAAATTTAAAATTTTTGCTATTTTTGTGGGAAAACGGGTACGTGAGAACAAAACAATAAGCAGGTAACATCAAATCGATAGATTCCCTCCCCAAACTAAAATGAAACATTGTCCTTATGATAAAGTCGGGTCTCTACGAAAATCTAAAGCCTTTATTAATTATCAAAATGATAAACTGTGAATCGATAAGAATGAAAGGATATCGGATCTCCACATCAAACAAATTCATCACAAAGGATAAGAAGCTCGAGTGAAACGGGATACAACACCGGACACGAGAGGCTTCAGAAATTGTTGGTTCAATCCTGCAAAAATGCACAAGAAACAAACAACAACAAGAAACCGGAAGAGAATAGCCACAACACATCACAACACATTATAGAAATAAAATGGATAAGCATGGGGTGAACTCCCACGAAGCGGCTTGTTTTTGGTCACCGAGTCACAAGCTCGAGTCACAAGCTCGACTTGATCCCTGAATTTAGTTGTCCTTAGGGAAAGTTTGGAGATCCGGGATAACCAATGGTGTGTTCCCCTCCCTAAGTAATGCTTAAGACGGTGGGCAGTTGCCTTGAAATTTGAACCATCGGGATAACAATTTGGCTGTGCCATAAGGAAAAACTTGGTAATCTGAATGTCCGGACCCATCGGACTTGAGGCTTTTACGAGAAATCTTTAATCGGAGAGTTGAAAGCAAGACTTGATCACCAACATTGAAGATTCGATTCTTGATCTTTGAGTCGTGATGTTTCTTCGTCTTCTCCTTATAGATTAATGAATTCTCATAAGCTTGATCTCGAAGCTCGTTAAGTTCGTTAAGTTGGAGTTTTCTATGATCACCCGCGGTCTTGAGATCGATGTTGGCATGCTTAAGAGCCCAATATGCCTTGTGTTCTAGCTCAACAGGTAAATGACATGATTTTCAAAACTAGCTTGTAGGGCGTGCAATCGATTGGAGTCCTTGTAAGTGTTCGGAATGCCACAATTCATCATCTAACTTTGTCTGACCAGATGCAACGGTTTTCTCCTACCGTCCTTTCTAAGATTCTTTTAAGTCCACGATTCATCACCTCGACTTGACCACTAGTTTGAGGGTGGTAAGCGGTAGAAAGATGATGTGTGGCACCATATTTAGACATAACTTTATCAAATTTGTCGTTACAGAAATGGGTCCCACGATCGCTTATGATAGCTCTTGGTGCACCAAATCGAGAGAAAAGGGATTTCAAAAATTTGACAACTACTCTAGCATCGTGTGGGCGAGACGCCATGGGTTCTTTAACCCATTTTGAAAGATAATCGACGGCTACAAGTATGTATTTGTTTCCTCTAGATGACGGAAAAGGTCCCATAAAATCAATACCCCATACATCGAAAATTTCACAAACTTGGATTGCATTTTGAGGCATCTCATCTCGATGTGAAATTTTGCCTTGTCTTTGACATGCATCACAAGATTTGATCATAGAATGAGCATCTTGATATATAGTAGGCCAAAATAAACCAGCATCAAATACTTTCCGAGCGGTGATATTGGCACTATGATGGCCCTCGGTGGGTCCTTCATGACAAGCTTTGAGGATTTCAAGAGCTTCATGGCCAAAAACACATATACGGATGATTTTTTTTTTTTGTTTTTTTTTTTTTTGGGGAATTGATCCGCACAAGTATTGTACGAAAGAGATAGGGATCATCCCAAAAGTAATGCTTTACATCCTTGAAAAACTTTCTCTTTTGTTGAGTTGACATTCCTTTGATGAGAAAATTCCCCGCGTGGTAATTTGCTATATCGGCAAACCACGGGGTACTTTGATTATCATGAGAAGTCACCGTATTCAATGTTTCAAGAGGAAAGGTTTCATTAATCTCCTTAGGATCAAAAACATTCTCATACGGGTTTTCAAGACGAGAGAGGTGATCGGCTGCATAGTTTTCAGCTCCTTTGGTATCAATCACTTTAAAATCGAATTCTTGAAGAAGTAAGACCCATCTAAGCAATCTTGCTTTGGCATCTTTCTTGTTGAAGAGGTATTTCAATGCGGAATGGTCTGTGTAAACAACACTTTTGTTCATGATAAGATATGATCGAAACTTCTCAAAAGCGTAAACTACCGCAAGCATCTCTTTTTCGGTTGTTGTATAATTCGGATGCTGCTCAGTTCATCGTTTAGGCTCGCATAATGAATTGGTCCTAAAAATCTTCCTGAATCCTTTTCCCTAGAACCGCGACCTATTGCATAATCACTTGCATCGCACATGATTTCAAAGGTGTCCCAATTCGGAAGCAATGAGAAATGGAGCTTCCGTGGGTACGTCTTTTTCAATGATTGAAAGGCTAAGAATGCAATCTTCCGAGAATATGAAAGGAGTGTTTTTCTCTAAGAGATGGGTCATGGGTCGAAAGATTTTCAAAAATCTTGATAAATCTCGATAAAAACCACATGCCCGATAAAACTACACTAATTCCCTGAATGGTGGTATGGTGAGGAGCATAGAAATCACAACGATCTTGAGCTTTGAGGTCGACTTCAATTCCTTCTTCGAGATCTATGTTCAGTACGATACTTCTTTTCACCATGAAATGGCTTTTTTCCCAATTAGAAGCTAATTTGGTGTCTTCACACCATTTAGCATTTTTTTTCTATATTGTTAAGCACGTAGAAAAAGAATTTCCAAAACCGAGAATCATCCCATGAAGACTTCCATTGTTATTTTCAATCATGTCATGGAAGATAGCCATCATAAACCACTGAAAATGTGCCTGGTGCATTGCATAAACCAAAAGGCATTCGGCGATAAGAAAACGCTTGTGTGGCAGGTGGAGATGTGGTCATTTCTAGGTCCCATTTTGATCAATTAGAATTTGAAAATAACCGAGAAACCGTCGAGGAAACAATAGTACTCATTTCCTGCGAGTCTCTCAAGCATTTGATCCATGAACGACAAAGGGAAATGGTCTTTTCTTGTAGCTTCGTTCAACTTACGATAATCTATGCATACTCTCCATCCCGTTACAAGTCTTGTCGGCACTAATTCATTTTCATCATTGGTTACTATGGTTATTCCTCCTTTCTTTGGTACACAGTGTACTGGGCTCACCCAAGGACTATCTGAGATTGGGTAGATCAATCCAGCGTCAAGAAGTTTTTCAACCTCTTTTTTAATGACATCATGGATCTTTGGATTAACCCTTCTCTGATGTTGGACCGCTGGTTCATAGTCGTCTTCCATTAGAATTTTATGAGAACAAAATTCTGGGTTAATACCCTTAATGTCAGAGAGCTTCCAAGCAATTGCTTGCTTTCGGGATTTAAGAACCTTTATGAGAGCGGTCTTTTCATCATCGCTCAAATCTTTGGCAATTATAACAGGCAATTTGTTGTTATCTGCTAAAAATGCGTATTCGAGATGAGGTGGTAAGTCCTTAAGTTCAACCTCAGGAGGTTCATCGATTGAAGATTCAGCAGATTTACAAACTTTAAGCTCTTTCTTGATTTCTGGTAAGTAATTTCCTTGATTTAGTGACGGCGAAGGATCACTATTGAGAAGAGATTCGAGAAGGAGAATGTCCCCCTCTGGGTCATAATAAGCTTCATCAACTTCCGGTGAAGTTGGATCATCGGCTATAGCAAGAAAAGTATCAGCTTCTTCCAAAAGTAGAAAATCACTATCCCCGAAAGGAGTGAGAGTCGGAGAAGAATTTGAAACAATCGGATCGTATCCGGGAGAAGGATTGCCATACGCAACTGAGTCAGAAAAATCTAAGACTTCTTGTGAGTATTCTTCACACGTAACATCAATAAGATCAACTTTCTTCAACGATTCGAGATTGTTGTACGAAATAGAAGGAGTATCACCACATTTAAGGGTTAAAGATTGATCATCATTTCTAAGCGTTATCTCTCCTTCATACACATCAATTAAAGCATGAGCTGTCCTAAGAAAAGGTCTCCCGAGTATCAATGGTACTCGAGGATCGGCTATGAAATCAAGAACAACAAAATCGGCCGGAAAGTAGAATTTTCCTACCTTGACAAAAACATTTTCGGCTACACCGGTTGGTTTGGAAATTGTTCGGTCGGCTAATTCTAACACCATTTTAGTATCATTTAGGCCCGGGAGTCCAAGCTTTTTCCAAATGGAAAGAGGCATTTGATTAATGCTAGCACCTAAATCAGCGAGGGCTAAGCAATTATCAAACTCCGAAAAATAACATGGAATAAGAAATCGACCGGGGTCACCTAGCTTTTCCGGAAGCTTTTTGAGGACAACCGCACAACAATTTTCATTCAAAGATGTATTGATTAACTCGATTAACTTGTCTTTGTTATTAAGCATCTTTTTGAACATCGGAGCAAACTTTGGCATATGAATGAGAGCATCCGCGAAACTTAGCTCAAAGTGAAGATTACGGAAAATTTCCATAAACTTTGAAGCTAGGATATCATCCTTTTCACGGATTTTCTCTTTTGCAAGTCTTGAAGGGTAAGGCAAACTAGTCTTGGTCTTTTGAGCAAAAGAAGGCTCTTTGATTGGTTCTTTGTCTTTGTTTTGATCTTGGACCAAAGGAGGTTGGATGTCTTCGGTGCTAGGTAGCTCCGTATCCTTTGTCACCTCGGGTTCCTTTTCCACCACCGGCGGTGGAATTGGAGGTCCGTCATATGAGGCACCACTTCGTGTGGTAATTGCCTTGGCTTCGTTCCTAGGGTTTGGAATGGTATTGCTTGGTAACGAACTTGAACTTGAAGCTTGGTTGGTATGATAGTTTTGCATAAAACTTAGCATCATGTTTTGAAAATCATCTTGCTTCTTTTGAGAATCATTGTAAACTCTTTGAAAATCATTTTGGTTTCTTTGAAAATTATCCAACTTCATTTGCAAATTATTCATGTTCGCATCATTAGCCTTAGCATAACTTTTAAAATCCGTTTTAGAAACACCTTGAATTTGTGAAACGGGAGGTAAAGCTTGATTAACCAAAGGTTGATTTGTTGGTGGTTGGTATGGTGGGGCTTGATAAACGGCTCCTTGATTGTTTTGACGGTTTTGGTTGAAATTGCCTCTACGGTTTTGATTCGAATTGAAATTGTTTCCTTGATATCGGCTTTGGTTTCCTTGGTTGTTTTGAACATTTGGTTGATTAAAACCGGGTGGTCTCATGATTTTCCAAATTAGGAGGATTCCTTTGAACAAAGTTGCCCTTTGAACAAAGTTGCCAACGGCGGCGGTTTGTTGGAATTGATGAATGTTATCATGAAAAACGGGAAATTCATTCCTTGGAAATTATGGTTTGATCCACATGTGACACAAACTTCCTCGACTGCTTTGACGGTAGCAGGAGTCGTAGCATTCTTTTCACTAATCGCTTTCTCTAAACGGCTCATTCGAATATTCATTTTGTCTTCAAGTAAGGCGGCCATTTGTTGAATCTCAAAAGAATTATTAGAAGGTGAAGAAGTAGAAGAAGGAGCATTCGTAATTGCTCTTGAATCATTCGGACGACTTCTTGAATAACGCACTTTGGATTTACTTTCGATTATGGCTAAACCTTCTCGAGGCATCTTATCTAGAAAATTGCCACCCGCGGCGGAATCTAAGGCATCTTGATCATTGGTATTCAAGGAATTGTAAAACGTATCAAGTTGATGTAATTCCGAGAAACCATGGTGAGGACATTGACGAAGAAGTCCTTTAAAACGTTCCCATGCTTCGTTGAAGGTTTCGTTTGGTTTTTGGTAAAAAGTAGTGATTTCATTCCGAAGGTAAGTTGTTTTCGAAGGTGGGAAGAATTGATTTATGAACTTTGAAACAAGGTCATCCCATGTGAGAATTGATCTAGGAGGTTCCTTATCTAGCCAATCTCGGGCTTCACCGTCTAGAGAGAAAGGAAAAAGCAAAAGCTTAATCGAAGTGTTCGGAACTTCGGGATGTCTAAACGTTGAAGTGACTTTGTTGAAAAATCGAAGTGATTATGCAGGTCTTGTCTACCCGTGAACTTATTACTGTGGCACAAGATAATCAAAGTTTGTTTAAGCTCGAAATGTTTGGCATTTCGTTGGAACAACAATTGCATCTTCGTATCCCTCGTGGGAGCTTTGTAGCATTGAGCCATGTACATATGTCGGCCATTGGAAACTCGGGTTTCCTCAAAAATAACCCGTTGTTAATTGTGTTGTCGACGATTTCGATTACGAGCATGAAGATCGAGTGCGCATGCACTAAAAATAAAGAAATTTAAAAGAACAAACAAAAATTACACTAATTTTTTGGATTTTTGAATTTTTGAAAAAAGTTTTTTTTTTACAATCTATTTTAAACGGATACACGGAAGATAACTTAAAACCAAATAATCAACTTACTTCACGTACTCCTCACAAAATGACTTTCAAGGCGAGCCTTATTTCGTAGTGACACAAATGGCAAGTTTTTAAATCTTTGGTTCGATTTGGGAACTTTTCAAGTTCACCGGAACTTATTTATGATAATACCTCGATTGAGAGTATTATATGTTGGTGTTCTTTTACCAACTTTGTGTATTTTATTTCTTTTTTTTAAGGACAATTTTTTATATTTTTGATTTTTTTTATGTTTTTATATGATAACTATACTAAAAAGAAAAAGAAAATATTTTTTACTTTTTATATTTTTTTTATTATTTTTTTATTTTTGAATTTTTTTTTTGAAATATTTAACAAAAATGAAACTTTCGAGGACGAAAGGATCTTCAAACCAAATCAACAAACGTAAACGACGGAATCTTTAACACAAGTCCCCGGCAGCGGCGCCAAAAACTTGATGTGTATTAAAATACACTAATAAAATATACGATATAATACCACAAGAGCAATTAAGAAAATTCCCTAAGGAAAATTCACTCTTAAAAGATATTTATGTAATATATAATACGTATATTTAACCGGAAAGTATGATCACCCGGGTCGTTTTCCCAACGACTTGTGCAATTGAAACCACGTTTAAGCTTAGATTATGTTTTGAATGAAAGCAAAGATATTTTGATGATCTATAACTACCAAATAAAAGCAACAATTAAAAATTAACAATTAAAATCAATTAAACACTTAAAAAGATTAACGGGAAACAAATAAAACGCGACAAATAAGCAAGTAAATCAGAATTAAGTCCTAAAAATGCAAACTAAATTTCTAAACCTAAAATAGGACAAAAGAAAATTTTAAGAAAAAGAAAAATATTTTTTTGATTATTTTTGGATTTTTATGAATTAAAAATTAATTAAATATAATTAAATCCTAAAAAATAAAAAAAATAAAAATAATTGAAATTATATTTTTCCTAGATAAAAACAAAGAAAAAGAAAATTTAGAAAAAAAGAATCACTATTTTTGGCTTTTTAGATTTTAGGATATGAATTTTCTAAAATTTAACCTAATTAAAAGCTTAAAATTAATTAAACTATTAAAAATATAAGCCTAAAAAATTTTATAAAAATTATACTAGAAAAAGAAAATATGCAGAAAATTTATAAAAATAAAAGCCCTAATTTTTACTTTTTTATTAAACTTTAATTAAACTAATTAAAACTTAAACCTAATTATTAATTAAATAAAAGATTTAACTAACTATAACTAACAAAGGACTAACGATGCAAGTTCTTAAAGGACTAACAGTGAAAACAAATAAAACTTAAAAGTTTCAAAATCTACCCTGAGGCCCAACCCCGACTACAAAATAAGTCCTATTTAAGCTTAAAAATAAGTTGAATCTTAAAAAGTGCTTATTATTGAAAACTCATAAAAGCAAAGTTGGAGAACAAGTTGGTGAGAATAACTTTAATAAAAGCTCTACAAGCTGAAAACCACTAATAAGCTCTAAAAGAGCTTATCAATAAGCTGTTTACAGAAAGAGGGGGTTTCCCTTTGGTTTTACTTAAAAGCTTGTAAAAAGCTCAAATTAAGCTCAAATTGAAAAAGAAAAGGTGATCTAGATAGCTTATGATGAGCTTAAGCTATTACTAACAAGCAACTTAAATAAGAAACACTAAAAGTCAACTGAAATTGATGATTAAGATGCTAAACTCAGAAGTAAGCTCAAATAGTTCAAAAACAAAATAAGCTCAAATACTCAATAAGCAAATTTAGACTCTAATCTTTTGAAAACTAAACAAACACCTTATAAACTACTTATCTAATCTATAAATTCTAAACCTATAAGCTAGAAATTTGAATTTAAAGACTAGGATCTAGATGGTACTGTTTTTGGCTTATTTTGGCTAATTAATGACTTTTAAGCTAAATGTACCTATGTAAATAAGCTAGAAAATGAAACCTAAGACTCAATCTATATTAAGCTATATGAAAACTCAAATCCTACTAAGTTTGATAAGCTAAATCCTACAATTTCTAATATAAATGAATGCAAAAGTTCAGCAGTACTAACTGATGTTAGTACTGCTGATGCAAATTGCAATTAGCTAAACCAAATGTACAGGGTAACCTAGTGAGGTTACCTGCACTAAACACTCTTGTTTAGTGTGTACAAACACAAATTAAGCAAGAACCAAGCCTTAGATGGCTTGGTTTAAAATTTGCACAAGTGAAAATACTAGAAAAGTTCCCCTGGTGCAGACACAAGTTAATTAAGCTCTAACTTTTTGAATTTTGTAATCTAACTTTTAAAAACAACTTTTCTTCTAGTTTTGCATGATAATTAAACTATCTCAAAAACTTTTATCAATTCCCTTTGACTTTTGGTGGTCAAACAAACTTAAACCAAACACCCCTTTAAATTGTGACAGATTTGGTTAAGCTTATTATATTTAAATCTCCTAAACAAAACTTCAAAACCAGATGGTATTTAGCTTAAAACAAACTTAACAAGCATGATCTAACAGCTAAATAAGCATCAATCAAAGAACTATACTATGCTAACTATATTTTTGGTTTTTATGAAATTATGACTGATTTTAAGTAAAACTAAGCTATAGCAAGATCTAAACTAACTTAAGCAAGAACAGATAATCAATTGCACTTAATAAACAATAATAAGAGTAATAAGCACTAATAAGCAAACAATTTAAGCTATAAACCAAATCTACACTATTAAGCACTAGTTTAACTAGGAATTAAAGGACAGAAAGAAGTTAAATGAAAACTAACCTTTAGCTTCAGCTAAACAGAAGTTATGGCTCAATTGAGCTTAATCAACAACTCTGGCTTATTAGAAATAAGCCAGTATAAATCAATGGGATCCCTTCCATTTTTGGATCCCCTTCCATAGCTTATTTGTCCAAATAGTAAGGTATTAGCTGATTTTATGTTGTAAGTAGATTAATTAGACTAATTAGCTCTATCACTAGCTTAGAGACTAGTGAGAGCTTATTCAGAGCTTATGAGAGCTTATTGAAGCTTATTACACTTTTAAGACATTTTAAGCCATAGAAACTTTTAGACTTAAACACGGAATTTAAAAGATAACTTGATTATATTGATAAAAAGTTGCTGATTACAATACTTAAAAGAAAGATTACACTAGGAAAACATTAAAAATTACAATAAGCTAACCTTAAAGCTACTAAAAACTACTAAAAAAAACTCTACCTTTTGTGAGGATGAAGGGCTCTATTTATAGCACAATAGTGAAGCTTCTAGGCTGCAACTTTCTTCCCACGCTCCAATTAATCCAACCCGTACAATCCTTTAATGATTGGCAAATTATTATTAGCCGTTAGATCACTAGGTAGCTCACACAGATTGCCAGCGTGGAAATCCGTGATTGAGACACCTTGTGTTTCTTTTAGGCATAATTTAGTGTAAAAAATGAGTCCCTTTGTGCTTCTTTGCCATAGCCACGAATGATCCTTGCTTGAGTGACTAAAGAGGAGCCTTAGAATGTCGTTTTTGACCCTGCCATTGTCTTTATGATCACTTGAATAGTCGTCCTTGACCCTCAATTTCTATTTGCCCTTTGTTTTGACCATGGGGTGATTTTTGGGGAGACGATGAATAGTAAAAAGGTATTGGTGCCTTTTTACAACTGAATTGGGGTTAAATTCATTGGAAGTTTGGTAAAATTGCAAATCCAGTCCTTGTCTTTTGTATTCTCAAGTTTAGTATAAAAATAAGTTTCAGGAATGGCATTTTAGGTCCTTGTGGTTTATAAAAAGGATAATGGGCTAGGGTAATGGGCTTTTGGATCCGGGTATGGCCCATTTAGGCTTAGGGAGCATTTGTGTAACTTTTGGAAAGTTAAAGGCTTTAAATGGTAATTATGGGTTTTTATCTTTTATGGTTAACTTCTATAGACCAAAGTTTGACCAATTTAACTGAAGGTTGACTTTTTCTTGCTTTAGCTTTGCATCTTTGGCTTCTATTGAGCTCTTCCGTTTCTCGTGTCCGTGTTTGCCCATTCTTGACGGTTTTCTTGTGATTTTTGATATATCTGTACGTGCACACACAAAACACAAAAACAAGCATATTTTTGCCATTTTTAGTCTGCTTTGGGTTTAATTGGGTCATTTTAGGTATTAACGGATATGTGTATTTTACACTTATCAAAATTCCCTAAACTAAACGATTGCGTGTCCTCACGCAATATCACATGCCTTATAACCAAATACCTCGAAACTTCCCCAAACTAAACCTTTGAAAAGTAGCAAAGATTTTTGTTGAGAGAGTTAAGAGATCACAAGTTATAAAACACCCGAATTCCCATTTTCAAAACTTTTTTTGCTCTTTTTATGATTTTTTCTTGATAATTAACTACCTAACTACAGCTTATTTGTGTTGACATAATGTATTGTTTTCATTACCTCATTGGTAACTTTAAGGATCATAGAACAAAAAGCACAATTAAGTGTCTAAAAGATAACTTCATCATCCCCGATTTTTCACTTTTCCCATGCTAAGCTTAAAAATAAGATCACCGTTAATTACGAGCTAAGATGCTAAGACTACTTATAATTACAACTTGTGAATTTCTCTTCCCGAAATAAATCATATTTTTAAGTATGTGTGCTCCAATTAATTTAAACCATTAAATCCACATATTAAGATAGTTGAAATCTGACCAAGCTTTACATATGGGCCTTTTGGGCTAATATGTTAATCACTTAGCAAGATCACAACTCAAAGCAAACAAAAACCTCCTTAGCTAAGACATCGTTGGTTCACTTGCCCCATGAATGACTTTCTTCTCTAACATCCCACCGTCATCGGGTAAGTGCTAAGGCTTTTGACACCCCATTCGGAGAATAATAATCGAGACGCATGAACTTTCGATGAAAAAGCCTTGTAGACTTTTGCAAACCTTAGTTCAAAAGAATACCTTGGTTTTAGAGAATGAAACTTTTACTATTTATTTTCTAACTTGCAACATTTTTATTTACTATTTACATTATTAAGCTAGGAATTGGTATCACTTTTCTTTCAACGACACATCGGTCACGCCTCCGATAAGAGCTCGCGTACTTATTATGATACCAACCCTAAATATACATCCTCCATCCTTTCTTTCGATGTCACATCGGGAGCGAACCGACAAATGCCCATGTACTTTATTGCGATGGAGTTTGTATATTAATTATTATCACTTAAGGATTTATAACTTGCATCCTTTTTATTTACCAACTACATTTTTATAGATTTTTTTTTTATTTTTTATTTTTTTGACAAATTATTTTTGCAAATAGTAAAAATTTCGATTTAGAAAACCAAAGTATAAACTTGAACTAAATTTCTTATTTACCAACGATTTTTGACTCATCATCGATAAAGCTTTTTCTCTGAATATGTTGATTAGACTTTTAAGAGTAAAACTCTAATTTGCAAAAATTAAAGAGAACACGTAAAATTAATCATTTTAAGAGCTTCTGGGAAGAAAAATCACAAGTTATTCTTATAAGCCTTTAAGTTTTCCAAATAAACTTTGTTTAGCATCCTAATTCGTAAACAACACTATCATCTCTTATTCTTTGCAATTTAAAATCTCTAATAAAGAGATTCGCAAATACTTAGCCTATATAAAATCCAACTCGGCATATTTAAAATCTACTTGAGATTAGCACAAGTCTTCATTTACTAATGATTTCAAGTCTAGCATGTTTAAAAGTCACATAAATAGCACAAACTATCATCATTAATTGTTAAGGGAGAAAGCTAGAACTCAACACGTTCGATCGGGTCAAAAATTACTTCTTATTCTCACCAACGGAAAACCTACATTCGTGTCTTAACACTTATTTTTTTATCAACTACTAATATATTTTTTTTCCTTTTTTTTCATTTTTTCTACAAATAAAAACTTAAAAATTTAAAATTTTTGCTATTTTTGCGGGAAAACGGGTACGTGAGAACAAAACAATAAGCAGGTAACATCAAATCGATAGATTCCCTCCCCAAACTAAAACAAAACATTGTCCTCAATGTTTAAGGCCGGGTTTCTACGAAAATCTAAGCCGTTTATTAATTATGCAAAGATAAACGTGAATCGATAATGATGAAAGGATATCGGATTTCCCCAAACTAATTTCAAACAAAGGATAGGAAGCTCGAGTGAACCGGGACACAACACCGAACACGAGAGGCTTCAAAAATTGTTGGTTCAATCCTACAAAAATCACAACAAACAACAAACAACGAAAGATCGGAAGAGGCTAGCCTCAACACATCACAACACATTATTATTAGAACAATAGAAAATGGATAAGCATGGGGTGAACCTCACTCCTACGAAGGCGCTTATATTTGTTCACCGAGTCGCAAGATCGACTCGATCCCCTGGATTTTTGTCCTTCAAGGGAAAGTTTGGGAGATCTGGATAACAACGGTGGCATACCTATCAAATAATTTTGAGACGGTGGCAATTCCACTTTGAAATTTGAGCCATCGGGGTGAGATAATTTGGCAGTGCCATATGGAAAAACTTCGGTTATAGTGAAAGGGCCAGACCAACGGGACTTAAGCTTACCGGAGAAAATCTTCAATCTTGAGTTAAAGAGGAGGACTCGATCACCAACGTTAAAAACACAGTTTTTGATCTTAGCGTCATGAATTCTCTTAAGTTACTTCCGATGTAGATTAAAGAATTTTCGTAAAGCATGATCACGAGCTACAAGAAGTTCATTAACTGGAGCTTTCATGATCCAAATACCGCCAGATTTTTTGAGATCAAAATTGGCATGCTTAAGAGCCCAATATGCCTTGTGTTCTAATTCAACTGGTAAGTGACATGATTTTCCATAAACTAGCTTGTAGGGCGTGCATCCGATCGGAGTCTTATAAGCGGTTCGAAATGCCCACTAACCATCGTCTAATCTGACGGGACCACTGAGGCACGGTTTTCGCCCACCTTTCTTTCTAAGATTCTTTTAAGTCCACGATTCGTCACCTCGACTTGACCACTAGTTTGAGGGTGGTAAGCGGTAGAAAGACGATGTGTGACACCATATTTAGACATGACTTTATCAAATTTGTCGTTACAGAAATGGGTCCCACGATCGCTTATGATAGCTCTCGGTGCACCGAATCGGGAGAAAAGGGATTTCAAAATTTTGACAACTACTCTAGCATCGTTGGTGGGGAGCGCCTTGGCTTCAACCCATTTGGAAAGATAATCGACGGCTACAAGGATATATTTGTTTCCTCTCGATGACGGAAAAGTCTCATAAAATCAAATGCCCCATAACATCGAAAATTTTTCACAAACTTGGATAGCATTTTGAGCATCTCATCTCGAATGTAAAATTTCCCTTGTCTTGACATGCATCACAAGATTTGATCATTGAATGAGCATCTTGATATATGGTAGGCCAAAAGAACCCGGCATCAAATACTTTCCGAGCGGTGATGTTGGCACTATGATGGCCCCCGGTGGGTCCTTCATGACAAGCCTTGAGGATTTCAAGAGCTTCTTGTCCAAATACACATCTTCGGATGATTTGATCCGCACATATACGAAAAAGATAAGGATCATCCCAAAAGTAATGCTTTACATCTTTGAAAAACTTTTTCTTTTGTTGAGTTGACATTCCTTTGATGAGAAAATTCCCCGCGTGGTAATTTGCTATATCGGCAAACCACGAAGTACTTTAATATCACGAGAAGTCACCGTGTTCAAATCTCCAGAGGATAGGTTTTCGTTAATCTCTTAGGATCACAAACATTCATCATACGGGTTTCTAGACAAGAGAGGTGATCGGTTTGCGAGTTCTCAGCTCCCTTCGTATCATCACTTAAAAAACGATTCTGGATGAAGTAAAACGCCATCTAAGGCAATCTTGCTTTGCGTCATCTTGTTGAAGAGGTATTTTTAAAGCAGAATGGTCCCGGTAACTACAACACTTATATTCCATGATAAGATATGATCTAAATTTCTCAAAAGCGTATACAAACTGCAAGCATCTCATTTTCGTTGTTGTGTAGTTTGTTTCTCTGCTTCGGGTCATCGTCTTACTTGCATAATGAATTGGTCTAAAATGCTTCTCAATCCTTTGCCCTAGAACCGCACCTATTGCATAATCACTTGCATCGCACATGAGTTCAAAAGGTTGGTCCCAATTGGGGGCAATCAGAATTGGAGCTTTTGTTAATTTCTTTTTTAGAGTCTGAAAGGCAGAATGCATTCTTCGGAAAAGATAAACGGGTGTTTTACCTCAAGAAGGTGGGATCATGGGTCGAGAATCTTTGAAAATCTTTGATGAATCTTACTAAAAACCAGCATTGCCCGAGAAATACGTAATAGCCCTATGACGGTAGTTGGGTGAGGTAGCTTAAAAATCACATCAATCTTGGCTTTGTCGACTTCAATTCCTTTCTTTAAGATCTTATGTCCTAATATGATACCTTCTTTAACCATGAAATGGCTTTTTTCCCAATTTAGAGCTAAATTAGTGTCTTCCCCAAGATAAAACAAAACAAAACATACCGTTAAGCATCTTATCTAGATTGGTTAGGCACGTAGAAAAAGAATTTCCAAAAACCGAGAAATCATCCATGAAGACTTCCATTGTCTTTCAATCATGTCATGAAAAATTGCCATCATACCTCTTAAACGTTCCTGGATGCATTGGCATAAGCCAAAAGCATCGGCGGTAGACAAACGTTCCATATGGGCAGTGTGAATTGTGTCTTTTCTTGGTCTTTTGGATCAATTGGAATTTGGAAATAACCCGAGAAACCGTCGAGGAAACAATAGAATTCATTTCCCGCGAGTCTCTCAAGCATTTGATCCATGAACGGCAAAGGGAAATGGTCTTTTCTTGTAGCTTCGTTCAACTTACGATAATCTATACATACTCTCCATCCCGTTACAAGTCTTGTCGGCACTAATTCGTTTTCATCGTTGGTTACTACGGTCATTCCTCCTTTCTTTGGTACACAGTGCACTGGGCTCACCCAAGGACTATCCGAGATTGGGTAGATCAATCCAGCGTCAAGAAGTTTTTCAACCTCTTTCTTAATGACATCATGGATCTTTGGATTAACCCTCCTCTGATGTTGGACCGTTGGTTCGTAATCCTCCTCCATTAGAATCTTATGAGAACAAAATTCCGGGTTTATACCCTTTATGTCGGAGAGCTTCCAAGCAATTGCTTGCTTTCGGGACTTAAGAACCTTTATGAGAGCGGTCTTCTCATCATCACTCAAATCTTTGGCAATTATGACAGGCAACTTGTTGTTATCTGCTAAAAATGCGTATTCGAGATGAGGTGGTAAGTCCTTAAGTTCAACCTCGGGAGGTTCATCGATTGAAGATTCAGCGGATTTACAAACTTTAAGCTCTTTCCTGATTTCTGGTAAGTAATTTCCTTGATCTAGTGACGGTGAAGGATCACTATTGAGAAGAGATTCGAGAAGGAGAATGTCCCCCTCTGGGTCATAATAAGCTTCATCAACTTCCGGTGAAGTTGGATCATCGGCTATAGCAAGAAAAGTATCAGCTTCTTCCAAAAGTAGAAAATCACTATCCCCGAAAGGAGTGAGAGTCGGAGAAGAATTTGAAACAATCGGATCGTATCCGGGAGAAGGATTGCCATATGCAATTTCGTCGGAAAATCCTAAAACTTCTTGTGAGTATTCTTCACACGTAACATCAATAAGATCAACTTTCTTCAACGATTCGAGATTGTTGTACGAAATAGAAGGAGTATCACCACATTTAAGGGTCAAAGATTGATCATCGTTTCTAAGAATTATCTCTCCTTCATACACATCAATTAAAGCATGAGCCGTCCTAAGAAAAGGTCTCCCGAGTATCAATGGTACTCGAGGATCGGCTATGAAATCAAGAACAACAAAATCGGCCAGAAAATAGAACTTTCCTACCTTGACAAAAACATTGAAGAGGCTAAATGAAACTACTAATTACCTTAGAAACAACATTCTTCATGAGTTAGGTCATGGTAGTGAGGTATCGTTGTAGTGTAACAGTTGGCATCCCTATGGTCCTCTGAGTAAAATAATATTTAAAAGTGATATCTATCTAATACTTTCTTCTATCTACTGAATTAAAAGACCCACCGCGTCTAACATATTTAAGTCTGAAATTTACGATGAAGGATATATAAATTGGAAGTTAGTTATGGTTTTAATTAATCGGTTTAGGTTTACTTCACGGGGTGTAGTATTTCTTTAAAAAAAACGTGTATCCAAACACTTAGTAATAGAATCATGAATCATAACGAAAGTTGCCTTTTGGAGTCAAACCGTACTCAAATGACAGTTGATATAGATTGTTTCTAGAAACTTGGAAACAAAAGTTCCATAGTCTTAGCAGCCACGGAAAGTGATTGGTGTGATCAAACTTTTTAGAGAAAGTTAAAGCCATGGATGCATAGATAAAACTGCATATTAATTTATTTGACCTTATAAGCCAGTCAGATAATTATTTAGATTCCATCCACTTGGCTTCCTGTTTCTCCTTTGAAGGTTTTGCAAATGCAAGATGTCGTTTAACCCTGACCTATATATGCGAAAGTGTGAAGCTTGCAAAGAACGGTATGTCACGTTTCTTTCTTTTCTTAATTCTTCCAAATACATGTAACCGGTTCCTTTTTCTTACCAAAGTTTGCAATTTTTGCTGCATTTAATAAACAGAATTGGCGTGGTAATTGTTTCCATCCCCAGTTCTTTTTTACGGCATGTATAATACACAGTATATGAGAATGCAATATCTCAATTCCTTCGTCTACTTATCTCCAGGTATCACCCTGATTGAATAAACATGACCATTGACGAGGCCAAGCAACTAGCTGATAACTTCACATGTGACCGTTGCCTGGCACCCAACAACCAAGAATCTGCATCCGCCTCTGCCACTGTTGATCCTTAGATGGTAAAACGTCACCATTCAGTTTTATATTATTTGTACACTGTAGCGCAATGTGGATACAGTTTATACTTACTTCAATAAGGGCCCCCCAATATCAGAATGTTTCCACACAGCTTGCTTAGATTTGGTTTTTTCTTATTCCAGCCCGTTTAAAAGAAATTTGCACAAACACTACCTTGATCACAACAAATGTCCAAAATACTGTTACACCTAAAATGATGCTTATCCAATGAGTGTGTTTCTTTGTAGGGATCGTGTTGATTGTTTCATTTGTCTTTCTACAGTTTTAGCACAATAAGTCGACATTCTTTTGAATGTTTATAAATCCATATTGATTAATAAGCTTTTTAATAGAAGTTTAAAACGGATGGTAAATTTGTAGCTGAATGTGAGTTTATTTGACCGAAATAGTCAAACTTAAAATGAAGATAGTTTCTGAAAACTGAGATTTTTAGCTTCTTGAGGCTTAACTGTGATCTTTCCATGCTTCTCTCTTGACAGTTGTTGGACAAGAATCAGTGGATAGTACTTTAAAAGACATGGCAGCAGCAATGAAACAGCTTGATAGATCAGAAGAAGCAATCGAAGCTATCAATTCTTTTCGCCATCTATGCTCACATGAATCATAAGACTCTCTCAACAACATTATGCTTGAATTATACAAGGTACATTACTACATTACATTCATTTGTCACATACTCACAACTTATACTCAAATAAACTACAAACATTTTTACAGAGGTGCTGACGAATACGGGATCAGATACAATTGCTTGAATCAAGAATAAAGCACATTAACTATGCTGCAGCACAGAACATGAATGGAATTCAAACTCAAATCTCAATGGGACAACAAGATTATACAAAATTATTAGGCAATTTTAATGTAATCTCGCAATTGTTTGATGTATTTGGAACGAATGACTGAAGCTAAGTTTGTGTTAAGTACATTTAAAGGTTCAAACAGAAGTAGAGAGAAGTATGAATCTTATGCCAGATCTTATGCGCTTGCGGTTATGCTGATTCATGCAGGCTATACATGTATATAATCTGAAATACAATCAACATCTGCTAACCGTTCCGCGGCGAAACGCGGGTTTACCAACTCGTTATATTTAATTATCACTTTTTATTAAATAAAAATATTTAATAAATTATTTCTCATATTATTCAGAAACGTTTGTTTAAAACGCAAATGTTCGAGTCAAAGTTGTGTTGTTACGAACAAAGCTTACCCGAAACATCCAATGACTACCAAATAAATAATAAACAATTTAAATAACTTTTATAAAACGTTTATGAAAACTAGTCATGTAAATACCCATATTATATAGAAAAATCATTTGGAACGCAATGGCGCAAGTTTCATGTTTTGAATCCTCCGTTAAGTAGCTTAAACGAGTCCCAAATCATTATTTTACAAAAAGTTACACTTTAGGTCCCTGTGTTTATATTTACAACAACTAACCCTAAACTATCATACACTTATCACAATTATTTTAAACTTTCAAGTATAAATAGAAAAGTATTAGGGTTTCTTGTTACTTTTTTTAAAACCAAGCCCCTTCCCCTCCTCCCATTTTCGATGCCACTTCCGACCACTTTCCGGCCATCAGCCGCCGGCACCCTCAGCATCCTCCACGCCATCCCACGCCACCCCCATCACAGATCCACCACACCATCCACACCACCATCTCCACGACATGCCACCTCCACCATCATCATCCGCACCCCGTCAGCATCTTCATCATCATGTCGCCATCAACACCACCAACATCACCTCGTCACCCCCACATAGCTGCCGCTGCTATCATTATGCACCACCATCCCCACCACCACAGCCATTCCACCATCGATGTACACCACAAGGGTGCGTTTGTTATTAAACCACCACAAGGGTGCATTTATTTTTTTTAACCACCAACAGGGTGCGTTTGGTCTGCAACGACCCACAAGGGTACGTTAGTTCGCTGTACAACCACCCTTAAGGGGTGCGTTTGGGTGGCAGCTACCACCAAGGGTGCGTTTAGATCTGGGTACAACCATGTAGGGTGCGTTGGGTTACAGTCACGACCCACAAAGGGTGCGTTTGGTCTAAAAACAACCCAAAAGGGTTCGTTTGGTTTTCTTAGAAACGCATAAGGTGCGTTTGGTTTTGATAGAAACGCATAGGGTGCGTTTGGTTGTTCTTAAACTGCCATAGGGTGCGTTTGGGTTAACATAAGCAACATAGGGTGCATTTGGTTTAGCAGTTTCACGCTAAGGATGCGTTTGGTTGTGTGCAGAAACACACTAAGGGTGCGTTTGGTTGTGCAGGAACGCACTAAGGGTGCGTTTGGTTGTGCAGAAACACATAAGGGTGCGTTTGGTTAGCAAAAAATCGAATAAGGTGCGTTTGGGATAGCAGAAAATCGAATAGGGTGCGTTTAGGTTAGCAGAAACACCAAAGAGGCGTGTTTGGTTTGTTGTTTTACAACAAGGGTGCGTTTGGTTTATGTAAAACGACTAATAAATATATCGTAAGATTTTATAAATATAAAACCGGATCTAATGGTGGTTTAATGGTTAATTAAATGTGCTATTTATTATTTTGTCTAGATAGATATAATCTAAAACGTAGATATTTTGCAACACGGGTTGTTTGGAAAGTGGAAAACATTAGATTTTATAAATATGAGAAACGTTGTATAAACGAAAAGGTTATGCTGAAATTTTTATAAATTTCTATACTTAGCAATTTTCACTATGATTTCTATTATTTTAAAAACCCGATAAAAGGACGATGTTATATAGTTTTAAGATTATTAAATTGTTATTATACAATAACCCGACAAACAAACGAGAACTATACTTTTATAAATGAGAAAACTATTTTAGCTACAACCCATCAAGAAAACGGAATACTAAATTATAAAGTATTATTTTATAATTCTCGACTAGAAGATAAAGTCATAACTTTTGTAAAAGCTTTGAAAACATCATTTACATAATTCTCAACTATAAAACGTGCGTTACTTTTATAACAAGGACTCTTTATTAACTTATAGGGTGATTTCCGAACACATGTCGAATTATGTTGTTTTAATTAGTTTCTCACATATCTTATATAATACTTGCAAGGTATTATATACCTCGATTATTTATTTAATTGGTTTCCTTTGTTATATAATTCACCGTATGAATTATATACTGGTTTATTTTTCATATGTAATATATACAGAATATATTACATACTTTGTGTTTACTTTTCGATTTATTTTATTTAACCAACCACCAAACTATTACAACTTGGAATCTAAATCTTTTATCAATGTATCGCGTTGATGTGACTATCCATCGAAAAACCCAAATACATTATCCTAGGCTAGTGGATCTTAGCCGTTAAGATAAACCGTAACTTCTTGGTCGAGCCGTTCCGGTTTTTGTTTGTGTTGTGCTTAATATGTGCATTTCTGCCAATCGTTCCACAACATCAAGGTGAGTTTATAACCCCATGTTTTACAAGTTTTACATATATTTTTGGGGTGAGAACATGCTTGTTCGCAAATGCATATACATGGTTGAACACGATTGGATTGGGGTCTACAGAGCGAACAAGTACATACACATGAACTCTTACTGTGCCTTGAATAAAGTGGCATACATATAAGTCTACGTCGCAGTTTCATGAACTTAAGGGTGAAATCGTAATCACACATGGTGACTAATGTATTGGATACAATGGTCAGGCATACTTTACACACGCTTTGTTCCAACTATACCTAACTTTTTGTGACTATCATATGGGATACAATAGTCATACACATATTGGATTTAACGTTCATATATATATTTTGGCGACTATTATAAGGATTGAAATGGACATACACGCTTTACAAACGTTTGATTTAACATTTACAAAAATCTATGAACTCACCAACTTTCTGTTGACCCTTTTAAGCATGTTTTTCTCAGGTGAATTAGATGCTTGGCTTACTTGATGTGCACTGGAGTCTAAATTTGACAAGATTTCATTCATGGATTTCTACTTACATACAAATGATCAAATCTCGTTGTATTGCTTTCAAGCTTTTCATTATGATGCAATTATGGGACAAATGTTATATCAATTTTAAGAAAATCAACGAGATTACTTTTCAAACGACATATTTAGAGGTCGTTCTCTTGTATCTTATGTTGTTGTATTATGAAGTAATGCCCCCAGACATATTTCCACTACGACACATTTTTAGGGGTGTTACAGATTGGTATCAGAGCCCTGGTTATAGAGAACTAGGTTGCATAGGTTACCTAGACTATAACCGTTTTCACAAACATTGCATCACATCAAACATTTTCCAAGTGCATACACACTACTTGCTTACTTGCTTACATTACTTGTTACGTTGAGTGCTTACATGGCATACATATATATAATATATATGCTTGCGTCCCTTTTGCGTATATCGTATGTTTATAGATCCTAACAACGGCATGGCATGCTCAATTATCTCTTAACCTAGCTATGTTAGGTTCTTTAACCATTATTGTAGCTCATCATATGTATTCCATGCCCTCTTATCCATATCTAGCTACTGACTATGGTACACAACTGTCATTGTTCATACATCATATGTGGATTGGTAGATTTCTCATAGTTGGTGCTGTTGCGCATGAAACCATTTTTATGGTAAGAGACTATGATCCAACTACTCGATACAACGATCTATTAGATCGTGTTCTTAGGCATCGTGATGCAATCATATCACATCTTAACTAGGCATGTATATTTCTAGGCTTTCACAGTTTTGGTTTGTATATTCACAATGATACCATAAGCGCTTTAGGGCGTCCTCAAGATATGTTTTCAGATACCGCTATACAATTATAACCGGTATTTTCTCAATGGATACAAAACACCCACGCTTTAGCACCTAGTGCAACGGCGCCTGGCACAACAGCAAGCACCAGTATAAGAGTTAATTATATAAATACTAGAACATTTCTTAAGACATTGTGAGTTACACGATGGTCTCATTTTACTTCTTAGACATTGTGAGTTGCACAATGGTCTCACTTCGTTCTCAGACATTGTAAGTTAAACAATGGTCTCTAAGAATATATTTTTTCTTCATAACTTTATACAATATCGTATTACGCGAAAACCATCATAATTTTGTTTACATAGAATTATGTATGAATCTAAGTATTACAAGTCTTGTATGGGCGGGACATGTAATAGGAGGATTAATATGATAATTGCTATGTTAACGAAACCCGTTATAGTTCTGTTCACATGAAATTATGTATGAATCTAAGTATTACAAGTCTTGTATGGGCGGGACTGGTAATAAGAGGATTGATTTTATAATTGCTATGTTGACTCGTTCATAAAGACCTTCATCTTATTTACCATAACCGAGTACTCATTAACTATCTTGAACTCTATGTCGATACTCCCTGATAGTTTTACTCCCCGTCTCCGAAGACGAGTTTTAAACACTCATCCCATACTCATTAGAGAACATGCATCGTCATGTCATCTACCCCCTTTGAAGCTTTGTATGTACGCGTATTGCATCGGAAATTATTAAGTATGATGATTTATAATCTCTTTATTTGAAAGGATTGGGACGCCTCTTCATTTAAATAAATAAATTATAAATCACCGAACCATAAGTTTATCAATTCATTATTTACATAAATTGGGACGCTTCTTTATGCAAATAATAAATTATAAATGAGTGGGCTTAATGGTATCCAATATGACACGATTATGAACTCGAACCCGATAATCACCGGAATCCGTTAGAAAGGTCTAGAAACATAATCGTGTCTTATCACTCAGCAGAATCTTAAGGCCTTACTTAGAACTACCTTATCTCATTCTTAAGTTATTACTTTTGTCGTTACAAATCTTTGCGATCGCAAACTGCTTGTGGAGCTAATAGACTTGTTACACTTTTGAGCAAATGGACTTGGATCAATCTCGAACTAACAAACTGAGTACAATATTCCACCACCTATCACATTAGCTCTCCTGCGAGCTCCTCCCATTTGTTGAACTTTATTCTAGGGATATTGTTTCTCGAAATGTCCTCTCTCCCCATCCCATCACCGTTTGTTATAGTTTTCGTGGTTATGTTGCTGTTGTTGGGTCCTGGAGCGGTCCCAGCTTGTACAACTTTATCCAATAGGTAATGCAACCCCCTTAAACCAGATAAACACCTATCGGCGAAACATCTAGTCAAACTATTCATTTCAGGCCACTAGTACGAAGACTTAGGTCGCAATACATCCTAGTACTGCCAAGTAAGTTAAATACTTACATCCATTAGCCTCGTCTGTTATTAATCATCAAACATTACAGATATCAGAAACGAGACTCCATCCTCGAACATTTAAAACTTTATACAAACATACTGACGCGACTATACTTTCTCCTTCGATGCTTTCACTATTAAGAGACTTTCTTTATAATGCGTATATATCAATCATAAGACCTGTAATGATATTATTTTTGAGATACCTATTCTGATGGATTTAATATCCTGGTCAAACCTAGCAAAAATTTTGGTATATTGAGAAGTGTCGAAACATAAAATTTTGCTGACTAATGTTATCAATGCCATGTTCAAAACTGGTTTATTAGATCTTAAATCTTTTCTTGGTCACAAGGTTAACAAGAATCGAATCCCGGGACAGGATTCCTTTAAGGGGTAGGTACTTTAACAACCGGCAATTTTCGGAATTTTAAATGACTATTTTACCATTTGACTTTTTGAGTCCGACTTGACTTTTTGACTTTTGATCTTATATTGTCACATAAAAACGATTACCGCGTAACCGGTAATTTTTCGTAACATATTTAAGTAATAAATCATATTTATTATTACATATCTCTCATGTGCAAATTTATTTTTAGCTTATTTGACTTGAAAACGAGAAGATATATGTTATTCCTAAGTTGACTTATCAACAACGACCCGCTAAATCAAGTTTTCACGACTCGGACTCTAAAGCAATTTGATGTAAAACGACATTCCGGACAACTTTTTAGTTTTGCCCGAGACCCGAAGAGAGCAGAAAATGACTGAAATACCCTCGTAAAATTTTAAGAACGAGAACAACGCGTACCGACACAAAAATAATTAAATTATATTAAATTATCAATTTTTATTAAATAAAAATATTTAATAAATTATTTATCATATTATTCAGAAACGTTTCTTAAAAACGCAAATGTTCTAGATCCAAAGTTGGTAATTGTTTACGAACAAAGCTTACCCAAGACACCCAATGACTACCAAATAAATAATAAACATTTTAAATAAATTTTATAAAACGTTTATGAAAACTAGTCATGTAAATACCCACATTTCATGGAAAAATCATTTGGAACGCAATGGCACAAGTTTCGTGTTTTGAATCCTCCGTTAAGTAGCTTAAACGAGTCCCGTATCATTATTTTACAAAAGTTACACTTTGGGTCCCTATGTTTATATTTACAACAACTAACCCTAAACTATCATACACTTGTCACAATTATTTTAAACTTTTAAGTATCAATATAAAGTATTAAGGGTTTCTTGTTCACTTTTTATAAAACCTAGCCCCTCCCCTCCTCCCATTCCGGCAGCCACTTAGTCCGCCACCAGGCACCCCAAGTCGCCTCCACGCCATCCCACGCCACCCCCATCACAGATCCACCACACCATCCACACCACCATCTCCATGACATGCCACCTCCACCATCATCATCCGCACCCCGTTACCATCTTCATCATCTCGTCGCCATCAACACCACCAATATCACCTCGTCACCCCCCACAGTCGCCGCTGCCATCATCACGCACCACCATCCCCACCACCACATCCATACCACCATCGATGTACACTATAAGGGTGCGTTTGTTTTTAAACCACCACAAGGGTGCATTTGTTTTTTTAACCACCAACACAGTGCGTTTGGTCTGCAACGATCCACAAGGGTGCGTTGGTTCATTGTACAACCACCCCTAGGGGTTGCGTTTAGGTGGCAGCCACCACCAAGGGTACGTTTGGATCTGGGTACCACCATGTAGGGTGCGTTGGGTTGCAGTCACGACCCACAAAGGGTGCGTTTGGTCTAAAAACAACCCAAAAAGGTTTGTTTGGTTTTCTTAGAAACGCATAAGGTGTGTTTGGTTTTGATAGAAACACATAGGGTGCGTTTGGTTGTTCTTAAAATGCGATAGGGTGCGTTTGGGTTAACAAAAGCAACATAAGGTGCGTTTGGTTTAGCAGTTTCGCACAAAGGGTGCGTTTGGTTGTGCAGAAACACACTAAGGGTGCGTTTGGTTGTGTAGGAACGCACTAATGGTGCATTTGGTTGTGGAGAAACACATAAGGGTGCGTTTGGGTTAGTAGAAAATCGAATAGGGTGCGTTTGGGATAGCAGAAAATCGAATAGGGTGCGTTTGGGTTAGCAGAAACACCAAAGAGGCGTGTTTGGTTTGCTGTTTTACAGCAAGGGTGATTTTGGTTTATATAAATCGACTAATAAATATATCGTAAGATTTTATAAATATAAAACCGGATCTAATGGTGGTTTAATGGTTAAATAAATATGCTATTTATTATTTTGTCTAGTTAGATATAAATTGAAACGTGGAATATTTGCAACACTGGTTGTTTGGAAAGTGGAAAAAACATTAGATTTTATAAATTTATGAAACGTTGTATAAATGGAAAGGTTTCTATGCTAAATTCTATAATTTCTAACTTATCAATTTTCACTAAACATATGATTTTCTATAGTATTAGAAACCCGATAAAAGCACGAAGTTATATAGTTTTAAGATTATTAAACTGTTATTATACAATAACCCGACAAACAAACGAGAACTATACTTTTACAAATGAGACAACTATTTTAGCTACAACCCATCAAGAAAACGGAATACTAAATTATAAAATATTATTTTGTAATTCCCAACTAGAAGATAAAGTCATAACTTTTGTAAAAGCTTTGAAAACATCGTTTACATAATTCTCAACTATAAAACGTGCGTTACTTTTATAACAAGGACTCTTTATTAACTTATATGGTGATTTCCGAATACGTGTCGAATTATGTTGTTTTAATTAGTTTCTCACATCTATTATACTAAAAGATTGAGCCCATAAATTTAATGGGGTTGTATCTTTAAATGATTTGTCTCACCCAGAGAGCCATAAGTACAAAACCCTACTGCATACATTGATAAGCATCTTGAGGAGTACCCCATGCTTCCATGATTATACCGAAAAATATGTAGAGTTTTTACATTTAATGCAGCAGTATTAATGAGGGAGGGACTATTTGTGTCAAAGTATTAATGAGGGAGGGACCATTTGTGTCAAGATTATGTAGCTTTTTCTCAAAGCTAACCCTAATCCTAACACTATAAATAGGGGGTCCCTAAACCTCATTTTTCATCCCATACCTCTCCTCTCTTCTCTCTTGGTCGAAATTAGGGATCCCCATGAAAGGGAACCCGGAATTTCGGTCCATTCGAACAGTGTTCGGTATTCTCTTTTGGTCGAAATTAAGGATCCCCATGAAAGGGAACCCGAAATTTCGAAATTAGGCTTTAGGCTTTAGAACTTTTTTTTCTTTGTTGTTATAGATAAGTAATTTATGTGTGTGTTCTATTGATGTATATATTGTGTAGTGTAACACAAGCTTTGTATATTGTACAAATCCATGTGAATAAATGGCATGATCAATGGTATACTAAAAGATTGAGCCCCTAAATTTATTGGGGCTGTATCTTTAAATGATTTGTCTCACCCAGAGAGCCATAAGTACAAAACCCAAATGCATACTGAAACTCAATATCATGGAGTATTAATGATTAGTGATCAATGCATTTTTACATGTGAATTCAATTCTGTGCAACTTTTAGTCTTTTTAGCATCCCATTATCTCCTTAACAAACTTTATAGTTTCAGTTATTAAGAAAATCAAAAGCTTTGCTATTTATAAAGTCTCTTCATATCCTCACTATGAGTCACTATATAAACTCCACCAATTAGGATGTGCATGTTTTTTTACTACGTAGTATCATATTGTATATTTTTTATTATTGTATTCTATTCTATTGTTTGTCTATTCGTTTACTTTGAGCAAACTACGAGTGGTGCGTAGCATATATATAAAGATGTAGAATTGTAGATATGTAAATATTATTTGACATTGGTCCAACATGTATTTCACGAGAAAAAGTTTAAAAAATCACTTAATTATTACTATTCCTTTCTTAAGGCTTATTTTGAAGTAGCCTGAATCATTATGCAATAAACACTTAGATACAACCCGTGTGCATCGCACGGGTTTGCATGTTCAACAATGCATCTAAACATTACACGGCCAATTCCCAAAGTATACACAATCAGACTAACGCATCAACATTCTAACAAAATCATTATGCAAGCAACCACATGAGAACAAAATTTGACACAAGCCGTGTGCATCGCACGGGTCTGCATGCCTCGTTTCTTATATAATACTTGCAAGGTATTATATACCTCGATTATTTATTTAATTGGTTTCCTTTGTTATATAATTCACGGTATGAATTATATACTTGTTTATTTTTCATATGTAATTTATACGGAATATATTACATACTTTGTGTTTACTTTTCGATTTATTTTATTTAACCAACCACCAAACTATTACAACTTGGAATCTAAATATTTTATCAACGTGTCGCGTTGATGTGACTATCCATCGGAAAACCCAAATACATTATCCTAGGCTAGTGGATCTTAGCCGTTAAGATAAACCGCATCTTCTTGGTCGAGCCGTTCCGGTTTCTGTTTGTGTTGTGCTTAATATGTGCATTTCTGCCAATCGTTCCACAAAATCGAGGTGAGTTTATAGCCACATGTTTTACTTGTTTTACATATATTTTTGGGGTGAGAACATGCTTGTTTGCAAATGCATTTACTTGGTTGATTACAAATTGGTTTACACACTCATTTACATAGCTCGCTATGAGAGACATTATTTGACTTCATTTTTGGTCACAAATACATACTTTACTTTTGGAATGATTACGGATTAGCTTAAGCGGATTGAACGGATAACTACAAGTAAATGCACGGGTGTTCTTGGAGGGGACACCTGCAAGGGGTACATATTCATTACTGCCCGGGTGTTCTTGGAGGGGACACCTGCGAGGGGTACATATTCATTACTGCCCGGGTGTTCTTGGAGGGGACACCTACGATGGGTACATATGGTTTTCATTACTGCCCGGGTGTTCTTAGAGGGGACACCTACGATGGGTACATAGTGCATCGGTTATATGAACTTAGAGTAATCGTAATCACTCATTGGGCAATACATACTTGAAACATTTCGTGATGGTTTTAATTATCATGCATACTTTGAATAATTGCGGTCCAACTTTCATACGTATAATTTTTGGCAACTATTATAAGGATTGAAATGGTCATGCATACTTTATAAATCTTTTGATTTCAACATTTATACTTACAAAATCTATGAACTCACCAACTTTATGTTGACACTTTTAAGCATGTTTTTCTCAGGTGAATTAGATGCTTGGCTTACTTGATGTGCATTGGAGTCTAAATTGACAAGATTTCATTCATGGATTTCTACTTACATACAAATGATCAAATCTCGTTGTATTGCTTTCAAACTTTTCTTTGTGATGCAATTATTGGACAAATGTTATATCATTTTCAAGAAAATCAACGAGATTACTTTTCAAACGACACATTTAGAGGTCGTTCTCTTGTATCTTGTGTTGTTGTATTATGAAGTAATGCCCCCGGACATATTTCCGCTGCGACACATTTTTGGGGGTGTTACAGTACATAGGATTTGCATACATTGATGAGTTTGTCGAAAAATTGTTTTTGAACTAAAACCCCAATTTTATTTTTTAAATCACTCACGTTAGGAACACAATAAAATTTGTTGTTATGCATTGTTAATACAACCTAAAAATGTTTTCAAACACATGCATAATGATCTCATGAACAAATTTCGAGATACATAATTCATATGTATTTTTCGACTTGTTTGGATGAGCAAAATCAAATTAAGGAGCGTTTGGGTTAACTCTTAGGATTTTATTTCTAGGTCGAGTTAATCGTTACTCCACATTTGTTGCATATAGGCACACACTAGGCACTAACTCAAAACATCAATACATGTATAAGAAATTAAAATGTGATCTTGTTTAATTTACCTTAGGTGACAATGCCTCGAAAATCATCTGAAGACTACAAAAATACAAGACACTATATCCCTAAAATCTCACATGAATTCCGTACTCCAATAAGAGAAAAACTAATGAACCTTGAAGAACGCTATATCCATGAGGGTCGGGTGGTTTTTGACAACTTTGCGGATCTAAATTATGTTCGGTCTTTATTCCACTTTGTCGAGTTCAACTGTCTTCTTGAAATAAATGAACAAATCTGTCCTCGTTTCATTCTTGAGTTTTATAGTCAATTTCAACTCAATTATTCCGACGAAGGTCAAATGTTTGTCGAGTTTGTGATTCAAAATCAACTCTTCTCCTACTCTCTTGAAACTTTTGCTCAAATTCTTGACGTTCCTTGTCAAGGCGCGTGTGTCTTCACCGATAGATGAAGACTTGATGAGTTGGCATATGGTATCCCTTCGGATGGTCCATATCAAACCAACCTTCCTCCTATTGAGGACATCATCTCGTCTATTCGAATTGATCGAGAAGGTCAAGTCTGTCGCATCCGTCATGAGGAAGAGATTGATGTTCTCGAATATCAAATCCTCACTCGTGAAATCGTCCAAACTTTGAAACCTTTAGACGAAATCATTCGGGAAAACGTCTTCTGTCTGGGGGGTAATCGAGATCATGTTCCCGCATGTCTTTGTTTTATACTTTATTGTGTTGTACACTCCGAAAAATTTAATCTTGCCTATTACATGGCAAAACGAATAGAGTGGGTCACTAAACAAGCTCGGCTAATTCTACCTTACGGTATGCTATTAACCCGTTTGTTTAAATTTATCATGGATGAATATCCTAAGTTGTCCAACGATTCCTATGTTTTGTAAGATCGTGTCATGAATCCTCTCGCCGCCCAACTAGGGCAAAAAGTTCGAAGGGATCATGACACGAAAAGAGGTCGTCCTTCCACTTCCTCCTCCATCTTTGATCAACCATCCTCATCTCATCTCAATGATGATGACGACAATGAAAATAACGAAGGGACCTCGCGTGCAAGCACTCCCACCCCATTCGTTATGTCAATTCCTTAACCAATCAAGTTCTTCAAGTTTTTCAAAACCCACCTAACATTGACCCAAACATGGAATCTTTCTACACCCGCCAAACCGAAATCATCAACCGTCAAGTGCAGTTAAGAGATGAGCAACGTGGTGGACTAAGGTCAATCGAAAAAGGATTCCGAAAGTTATGGAAGAATTTTAAGAAAATGTGAACAATGAGGGAAATTGGTTTATGTCATTAATATCTATATTATTTACTAATCTACTATGCTTAGACATTTTAAACTTATGCTACTTGGTAGATATTTAGTACGAGCAACATTACTTGCCTTGGATGATCATTTAATTTTATCATCCTAAATCCATGTTCGCGTACACCTTGATACACTCTAGTTGTTCTTATGATATTATGCATGCTTATGAATGTGTCAATTTGCCTATATACATGCTTTCTTGATTGAGATTAGAATATTTAGTTTTTTAACCTTGATGTTAAATGATAGATGATTCATGATGAATTGGAATTGACTACAAAAGGGAAAAATAAGAAATTATTTCTGTACAGGATATACAGAAAATCAAGAAAACTAGAAAAATTTCATGTCTCCAGAGAACGACCCCCATATATAAAGGGCGGCCTCCTAATATATTTGGGACGACCATATAAATATGGGACAGCCATCAGAAGTCACGAAAATTTTACTGTGACTCCTGGTTTTCTGTGTAGTTGACTATTCTTTCTTAGACCCAGCTAACACTTTTGCATATTGCTAAACAACTTTTAAAAAGTGTTTTCTTAACTCACATGATTTTCCATTTTTATCACTTGCTTTCAAATTAAATAAGTCCTCTTTTTATTCTTCTTGTCATCTTCATCTTCCTCAACCAAACTCTACCATGAATTCCACCAATGCTTCTTCTTCAAACCCTTCTAAGAAAATCAAATTAACCATAATCCCTCCTTGATAACTATTTGTCAACATCTCTAGTGATGAAGAAGTCACCACTACACCTTCTGTAACACCCCCAAAATGGGTCGCGGCGGAATAAGGGTCCGGGGCGTGTTACTTCATAGATCAATAACACAAGATATATATAGAACGACCAAAAAGTCATTTAAAACGTGCTATTAAGATGCGTCAATGATATGATGTAAGAAGGTGATAATGGAAGTCGATTAATTTTCTCTAATCCCTAAGGCCTCCTTTTATAGGTTTATAGGAGTCCAAGTAGGTTACAACTCCTTTTAATACTTTCTAACAAACCTCTTCATCAATTCTATTAATACCTTCGTAATTAACTATGTAACTTTCTCATCATACATTAATGGTTTCTTTATTTAGTAGGCAATCATATATAACTCCTCATTAATGTTGTAAATCCTCATTAATTTTTTGATTCTCTTTTTAACTTTGACCAAAAACAGTTTTCACACAATCATTAATTCATGAAGACTTTAATTCCCAACAATCCTCTCCTAAACTTGATGTTTACTTGTTAAACTTCAAGTTTCTTCAATGAAAAGCTTTCATGATCACCAGGAGGTTAAATCCTAACAACGGTTTTTCCTTAGAGCAAGTGGACGCATGACTCGTTCAACGACATCGTAGATGCCATTGTCAAGATGAGGGTAAAGTTCCATGACATGTCAAAGAGACGTGTCAAGAACATACCATAAGGGAAGGATGGGCTTTAGGAGTTGCTCATGCACTTTCATTCTTTGGACAAGAAATAGGCAAGATTATATTGGTGCTCGGCTAGGATACAATAATTTTTTTAATAAACAAAAAAAATTATATTGAGAAGGCAAGTCGGGATTGATGGTCCCGCGTATGTACACTCCTAATCTGAACACATTCTCATAAATGAGTTCGTTCCATCTTTTCAAATCTTGTCTAAGTTCCATTTGGTATATGGAACTTGATATTGGTGAAAGAATGGCCGTTTTTAGTGTTTGATGATTTGCGGTTTAGGGTCTACAATTCGTGAAATTGAAGAAATTGATGAATTTCTTCAGGAGTAGGAAGATCGGTATGATATGGTCCTTCGGTTTCTTGTGAATATGCAAGACAACCAAGATCCCATTCATTTATGAAGACGGCTTGGCCATCAAATGGAATTCGGAGAATTTGACTAAATTGTTGGAGAGAAAGTGTGATGAATTCATCTTGAATCATGAAGGAGATAAGAATAACTCCGGAGATCTCTTTGAAGAGTACTTGACTATAAAGTCTAGAATAAAATGGAGTGACATTGGCTCATTGATTTCGTAGAGGACCAAGTGAGTAGATATATTAGAAAAACAACGGATCGATGTGATACAGATGTGTGTAAAGTGATCAACAACTCTACCCTCATGAATACATCGATCTTTGATAGGTTTGTAGAAGTGTGCGATAAAAGGAGCAATACCGGGTATTTGGGAAACTTTGGGAATGTAAGAACGGGTAAGAGAGGTATCACCGATAGTTGCTCGAGGCATGTTTACCACCTAAACAAGATAACAACAAAATAAAGTATTACAATAAGAAAATAAAAAATAAAAAAAATAATGGATTTTTGAAAAAATGACAAATGTGGGACAAGGATTACTTCGACTCTAAAAATAAAAACCTAAGAAGTGATCCATATGTTCCTTAATTTATTTTTGACTTAATCTAGGATGTCGAAGAGTATATATTAATTATATATGTCAACATCTAGAAGAATGAAACCAAACTCTCTCTTATCATACAAACTTGACTTACATTTGTCGAAAACGATATACGTTAATGTTGTATTTTTTTTTGACAAATTTACTTTATTATTTTTGACTTGGACGATGAGTCTAAATGGTGGTTTGTTGTGACTTTAATACTATGTTTTTAAATGTTAAACCAAACGCCCCTTTATTTTTACAACTTTTTATAAAATGTATCAATATATATATGAATTATATATCTTGATGACTTATACAAGTTAGTTACGGGTTTATACATGTGACAAAAATATAGTGATGGTCATTTTGTAGGAACCAAGAACACTTTCACTTCACCATTTGAACAAAAATAAAATAAAAAGGAGATGATAAGAATTTTAGAGAGAGGATAGAGAGAGAAAGTAGAGAGAAAATGAGATGGTTGATTACTTGCAAATGTCGTGAAAAATCGAATGGACCTACACCCTCTCCAACATTGGAGAGGCGGTATTTATACTTACACATTCGTGGTATTATCATACCTATGGGATTTCTATAGGCTGGGCTCAGGATTACTTAGGATTACTTGGGATTTAGCCCATAATACGTGATTGATTAGATTACTTAAACAAGCCCGTTTACCCTTCTAGCCTATTACAACATACATGAGATAAAGATCGAGATTAATAATATAATTTGAGGCTAACAATCTCCCCCTAAGCTTGGTTTTTGAGAGATTCTAAGCTTTCATGTTTGACCTGTTATCTTGGTGCAAACAATCTCCTCGAAAGTGAGGCTTCCTGCAGATTCTGAGCTTCCATGTTCACAGACATATTTGAGGCTAACAATCTCCTCTATGTGTGGTCCTTTGATTCCTGAGGTGTGCTGAGATCTTGAATCTTGCTTTTGGGACTTGTTGAGATTGCTTTGTCGTTGAGTTCTTGAGTACGTTGGTCTTTATTATGGTGTAGGCATGTTCATCTCATGCTTTAGTGATATTTGATCTTTAGCCCTTTGTCATTGGCTCTTTCGACTTTCGTCTTTACGTCCCGAGATCTTTTTAATTCTTTATCCTCTCGTCTTTTATCGGCTTTGCCACCTTGGTTCTTTTCACTGTGTATTGACCAACATGCTCATACTTTGCATCTTCTTGAAAGCTCTCTAATAATCTCACCCGAAGCTTGGTTTCTGAGGAGGTATCTTTAATATCAGAGTTTGCAGAAGTCTTTGTCTTTAATACTTGAGCTTTCTTGATTCTTGAATCTTGCTCTGCTCTATAGTATGTCTTGTAGTTTGAGCTATGAGCATGTGTAATGTATTCCGACTTCTATATGGTATGGGATACTGCCACCACGTATAAAACATACAAGTTTACATTGGTGATAATCAACTGATATGGTCGAGAGTGTCTTTGTCAATTCGTCAAAATTAAGGTCTTGCAATTAAACACGGTTCCCCAATAATCAGTTAAATACTGTATGGTGATCAGATTGAATTAATATGAATCTTCTTGACAGGTTTCGCAGCTGCAAGCCGATTCTCGTTAACGGAGAGTTCAATGCAGATAACACGGTAAGAGTGAATCACGATAGATACTTCTTTTTGATTTAAACAGTCAATTCATTTTATAGGAACAAGTTTTTTTGATTTCACATAGAATAGCACATCGATTTTTCTTTCCCAGCTGACACATGTTTGATTCATATAGAATGCGCAAGTCACCTTCCAAAGAGTCTTGTTTGATGTTGGGCTCAAGCAGGTATTTTCATCTTTTCACGGTGATGATATACTTAAGTATCACTCGGATGTTCTGGCAAAATCACAAGGATAATGCGTAGGACTCTTGTTAACAGCTTGTGAACTTATTGATGTTCAACAAGTGTTTGTAATGGAATGTGTCCTAATGAGATTTATTTTATTGATCTCTTGGCTCTAGACTCGATCAGTGCGTTTTGGTTTTAGTACTCAGAGGCTGGAGCAGACTGCCACCTATTCAATATCAACTAACTCTGGAAATGTAAGTGAGAAAGTCAAATAGAAGTCTGTGGTATCTCCGTGACAGATGAGACAAAGTTATGTTTTAGAGAAACACGAATGGGGGGGGAGGGTCTCGTGTGCATGCATCACTGGGGTCATGATTGTTATTCTTCAATATCATAATTCATCTTTGTAAAAACCGATAGATTAATGTGTATTGACCCGGTGTCCGGATTAAAAGTCTAATTGCTAATGTCTGTTTTGGGAATTACCGGGCGCTCATATTTTTTTGTTAATGCTGCCTCAGCTGAAGTTATTACTCTCAGAGATTTCAAAGAAATATGCTAAGGTTTACTACTGCTAGTTACCACAGTTAGTACTCTAGTGGAATATTAGTGCTGCTGCAATGAACATCAAAAAAATAGGCTAAGTAGTTACTACTGCTGTACATAGTTAAGACAGATCAGCTGAAGTTAATGTGCTAGTGAGAAAATAAGCTTGAAGTTTTGATGTTTCTACTGCTAGTTGTGAAATGTCCAAGTTAATGCTGCTAGCTTGTATGCTTATATGTATGTTATTAGTTGTTTATTGATTAAGATTTTAGTAATTTAGGATAAGTTATTATAAAGCCGACTAGGACTCTTTGTGTATAAAAGGAGGTCCTAGGGCATAGAGTTTGATGTACAAAAAAAACACCAAAACCAAAACCATATACAACTAGATATTTGTATAATTCATTAGCTTACAAGTGTTTTGTAACCCTAATACTTTGAGAGTATTCGTGTTATTATCATTAATAATATTAAAGCATGTTTGTTGAATTATATGTTCATTGAATTACTGTTTTATTAATAATCCTTCTTAATATTAAAGATTAGATTCCCGTATACCTTTAATACATTCAAACAAAATTTCTACTATAGTTGTGTTAGATTTATCTAATATAACTAATCCTTAAACAAGCTTAAGGAATTCAATCTATTGAAGTGGGATCAACAAGTGGTATCAGATCTTGTTAAGAAGCTTTGAAAGAGGAGAACCTGTTTTTATACATAAGACCTTTTTTAAAAGATATGGATCAAGATTCTGCACACATGGTGGCTGCATCCAAAGTTCCCATACTAAAACCTGGTGAGTTTGAGATATGTAGGATGAGAATTGAATAATATACCCAGATGATAGACTATGCACTGTGCGAAGTCATAGAGAATGGTGCAACCTTGCCAAAAACAACAACTATGGAAGGTGTTGTGACAGTGATGCCCATTACAACTGCTAATAGAAAGGCTCTCAAAAAGGATTTTTAAGGGAAAGCTAGAAGTACTTTAATGATGGGCATTCCCAATGAACATCAGTTAAAGTTTAACTCTATAAAGGATGCTAAGAAGTTGTTGGAAGCTGTTGAAAAGAGATTTGGTAGGAATGCAGCTACAAGAAAGACTCAAAGGAATCTCTTAAAGCAGCAATATGAAAACTTCACTGCTCTAAGCTCAAATATGTTTGATCAAACTTTTGATAGGCTTCAAAAGCTTGTGAGTAAGTTGGAGCTTCTGGATGAAAAGCTTTCTTAAGAAGATGTTAATCAAAAGTTATTAAAAAGTTTGTCACCTGAGTGGAACCACACTTGGCTGTTGCTATGGGACGGAATAAAGCTGATTTAGATACAAATGAGCATGCGATGGATCTCTTCAACAACCTCAATGGGTATGAATCAGAAGTTAAATGCGGATGTCTAGCTAAGTTCAAGTAACACAGAAACATGGCTTTTATGTCCTATTCAAAATAACAACACTAGCTTTAGCTACTAAATGATGCAGTTAATACTTACGCATGAGTTCTACTGCTAGCACTCAAGTTAATGATGCTTACTCTACAAATATTGATAACTTGAGTGATGCTGTTATTTGTGCATTCTTTGCTAGTCAACCAAATAGTCCTCAACTTGTACATGAGGACTTGCAACAAATCCATCCAGATGACATGGAAGAGATATATTTGAGATTGCAGATGGCCATGTTGACTATGAGGAAAGGTTTTTGAAGAATACAAGAAGGAAGCCTACCGTTAATGGCAATGAGACTATTGGTTTTAATACGTCAAAGTGGTAGTGCCTTCAACTGCACAAAGGGGACATTTTGCTTGGGGTGCAGAGCTCCAAGAATTCAAAACAACAAGAACAACGAAAACACAAAGCGAGAACTGTGCCTATGGAAATATCTAATCTCCACATCTTGTGTCTATGTGATGGTCTTGGTGGATATGACTAGAGTGATCAGGCAGAGAAAGGGCCTAATTTTGCACTCATGACTTTCTCATCTTCAAGTTCTAACTCAGAGGTATCAAATGATTTTACTTGTTTAAAATCTTGTTTGGAAACTATTAAACTTCTTAAAACTCAAAATGATCAACTATTAAAGCTTTAAAGAAATATGAGCTAATGGTTCTACGGACTTAGAAGACAGGTTTTGAGTTGTGGGACAGAATAACTTAAAGTTTATAAAGCAATTGGTCTATTTATTTAAAGATATTAAGGGCTTAAAATTTGAAATTCACATAGGAAAAATAACTATTAGAGAGCTTAGGAAAAAGCTTGACATAGTTCAAAAGGCAAAAGATGGCATTCAACTTAATGTAGATAAATTTGAACGTGCATCTAAAAGATTAAACAAGCTCATTGAGTGTCAGATAGTTGAAAATTGCAAGAAAGGTTTATGCTATGAAAATTATAATGCAGTTTCACCTCCCTACAAAGGAAATTTCATGCCTCCAACACCCGACTTGTCTTTTATTAGTTTAGATGAGTTTGTTACAATAATGCATGTAAGAAAGTTAAAACTGGAGGAACTGTAAAGCTATGTCTAGTGAAGAAGAGCCTAAGGTAGTTAGGAAGAATGATGATGACCATGTATTGAAGAATGGGTGTCAGATGATGAGGAAGAGGATGTGTCTCAGCCTAAAACTGAAAAGAAAATAGTTAGGCCTAGTATTGTTAAGAATGAGTTTGTCAAATCTAAACAACAAGAAAAAACTACTAGGAAAACTGTTAAACAAGTTAAGCAACATAGGCAAAACACTCACAATCTAAGAGGAAATCAAATAAATTAGAACAATATGAGGTCTCAAAAACTAAGAAGCAATTTTGAGATGTTTAATAAGGCCTGCTATGTGTGTGGAAGCTTTGATCATTTACAAGTTGATTGCAATTACCATCAAAAACAGTTTCAAAATCAAAGGATGGTAAAACCTGTTTGGAACAATGCTCAAAGAGTGAATCATCAAAACTTTGCTAAAAAGACTCACCCCTGTGCTAAAAAGAACTTAGTTCCAAGAGCAGTACTAATAAAGTCTGGTTTAGTATCGGTTAATACTGCTAGACAAGTTAATGTTGCTCACTCAAAAACAATAGTGGATACTGCTAGACCAATGTCATATATTTCTAAAACATCACATTCAACTGTTAAGAGGCCCATTCATAAGAACACATCATTAAAAAACAGTAATATTAATCAAAGGGTTAATACTGTTAGAGGTAAAAATGTTAATACTACTTAGCCAAAAGTAGTAGTTGATGCTGTTAAGGGAAATAATTTTAATGCTGTTAAGGCCTCAGCTTGTTGGATTTAGAAACCAAAGAATTAAGTTTTAGAGCATGTTTCTAAACACAACAGTGCATCAATCACCCTAAAAAAGTTTAATTATGTTGATGCACAAGGCAAATCCAAGTCAGTGATGGCTTGGGTCCCCAAAAGAAACTGATTTTCCTATCTAATGTGCAGGGCAATCTACAAATGGATTTACAGGATCAAGGAGTAATTGATAGTGGATGCTCAAGGCACATAACAGGGAACATGTCCTATCTTACAGACTATAAAGAGATAGATATATGATATGTTGCTTTTGGAGGGAACCCCAAATGAGGGAAAATCACAGGAAAATGTACCATTAAAACAGGTAATCTAGATTTTGAAAATGTGTATTTTTTGAGAGAGTTAAAGTTTAATCTCTTTAGTGTCTCACAAATGTGTGATAAAAAGAATAGTGTTCTTTTTAATGACACTGAGTGTATTGTTTTATCTCCAAACTTTAAGTTAATTGATGAAAGTCAAGTTTTACTTAAAGTTCCTAGAAAGAACAATATGTATAGTGTTGATTTAAAGAACATAGTTCCTAAAGGAGGTTTAACTTGCCTTTTTGCAAAAGCCACATCTGATGAATCTAAACTTTGGCATAGAAGGCTAGGTTACTTAAATTTTAAAACCATGAATAAATTGGTTAAGGGAAATCTTTTAAGATGTTTACCTTCCAAACTTTTTGAAAATGATCAAACCTGTATTGCTTGTCAAAAGAGAAAGCAGCACAGAGCCTCTTGTAAGTCCAAAACAGAGAACTTAATTAGTCTTCCCTTACATTTGTTATATATGGACTTATTTGGTCCAACATTTGTAAAAAGCCTTATGAAGAAAATGTATTGCCTAGTTGTCATAGATGATTACAGTAGGTTTACATGGGTTTATTTTAGTACTAAGGATGAGCACATAGTGGCATTCTTAAGTCCTTTATAACTAGGATAGAAAATCTAGTAGATCACAAGGTTAAGGTGATTAGATGTGATAATGGAACTGAGTTCAAAAACAGAGAAATTGTAAAACCCTAAAATCAGAACAAGTGCAAAATTACCAAAATGCCCCTAATGTCAAAAAATTTAATAAAAGCATGAATAAAATTCAATCAAGTGTTATAAATTAAAGTACATCATGTGACAAGTATAAAATTTTTATAAGATTATAATATCTTTAGTATTATGCAAGAAAAATAATAAATTTTGTATATTTGTATTTTATTAAGCAAATATTATGTATTTATTATACTTATACATTTAATTTAAATATTTTAAAACAAGGATAATTTGAAATAATTTTATTTAATAATAACAATCAGATTTTTAAAGCCCATTCAAAACCCCAAAAAATTCTTGGACTACCTCTTTAGTATATCTTTTATATACACTTTTTCATTTGTAAAATTTCTTAAAACCATTTGAAACCATAACCCAATTTTAAGTGGCGGACCTATTTTTTTCAAGGTAAGAAGGAATTTTTTCTAGGGTTCCATGGGAGATCAAGGGATATCTAGGTAAATTGCGGTTCACTTGAGGTTTAAGTGTGATTTGATTTATGGTACTCAATTGACTCGAAAATCTTCATAAATTCTAAAAATCATCAACAATGTCAATAGGTATTTTTATAACTCAGTTTATCATATCTTATTTCACAGTATGTTCATGAGAAAAATTATTTTGGCCATTGTCTAGGGGGTCGATTAGATTAATCATGTTCTAAACCCATAATTTTTAGCAATGATGAAACGGCCATTTAAATAATTGTTACAACGATTTTATATTTTTCTCAGCTTGTATATATCATGTATTAAAGTCAGCTAAAATTGCTAAATTAAATTTAGAGTATATCACCCAATCTAACAGTAATTAGTTATCGAAACTCGAAATAATTATTGTGGAAATTTCTATTTTTGCCAATTCTTGAATTATGACAAAGAAATGAAGAAATTAAATTGGTGGAAAACGAATTAGGGTTAGGGGTTTGGTTATTTTTATTATTCTTCATTTAATTACCAATCGATTGGGTTAGATTTCTTATAATTGGGGAAAAAATCAATTTTAGGGTTTTGTGGATTAAATGCCATGCGAATTAGGTATTTAAGTAAAAGGAACTTGTTTTGTAATTTCTGAAATTTGGGGTTGATTATGGCATGTTACATATAATGTTATATAATTTTGTGAAAAATAAGTGGAAAGGGTATTAAATTCGTCATTTGATAAATTGTTTGGGTTAAACATGAGTAATTATATATAATATTATATATAAATTCGACATTTTAATTAAACTGAGGGACTAAAGTGTAAAATTATGAAATGTAAAGGTATGATCAGTCAATTAAAGTATTCAAGTATGAAAAATTACCATACTTTGATATTATAAGGGCTTGTTTGCAAAAATGGATAAATTAACGATCATGTTTAATTAAATTATTACTAAAAGGACTAATTAAGTAAATTTATGTAGATCAGGATTTGGATTGTAAATAAAGCAATAGAAACCTGCTATTTATAGAAAACTCTATTTATAGAAACATGCTAATTATAGAAACATGCTATTTATAGAAACCTGCTATTTATAGAAACTTGCTTATTTATTAGAAATCCTACTATTTTAGAGGTCTATTTTTGGAAGTTTTCATTATGGAAAACTTATTAAATACACGGAAAGTTATCGTTTGGAAAGTTAATTAAGGATGTTTCATGTTTGGAAACTTACTTTAATTAGAAGCTGCTTATTTTTGGAAAGTACCCAACTATAACAGAATTACTAAATCATGAAATTAATCAATGGATATGTTAATCTTGGAACGTATAATACAAGGACATCATGCTAATTATAGGAATGTTGCTAAAAATAGAAAGTTGCTAAAATTAGAAAGTTTACTAAAAAATGGAAAGATTACCTTAAATCATGAAACATGTAACTTATACAAGTCTTTAACATGTTGATCAGTGATGATGGAGTAGTTTTACCATCTCTTTCATCCCTCTTTTATTTTCTTTTGCGGACTTAAGGTTGGAATATTCCGTCCTTTCAGAAGGACCATTCTTTCTTTTTCTGATTCTCCCAGAATGCTATGCTTCACCATTTTTATGTCTGTGCATGATCCCTTGCATGTTGATTTCAGCTTATTATATTGCTCTGAGGCATATATATATATATGTCCATGGACCATGTATTTAACATGACTTACCAATAGTATGGGAGGTACCATTGGACGTGACCACATTGAGGCACCTGTGTCACGACTCTTTCGCGTTGAGAGTGATTTTAACGCGGCGTCCCTTTTCATGTGTACCAGAATTTTATTTCATGTTTGGCCATTAATTATTCAGGGGGCGTTAGGTGTGCATCCTAGTTTACACTGGTTTACACGTTCTTGGTGATTGGTTGGTGATTATGTGTGCTCTACATTCACCATACATTGGAGATGATCCTCTGGTCACCCTTTATTATTATAAGAGGTCACCCTCTATTACATGTGAGGCAAGCCCCCTCCTATTATATGCATGTATTCACGAATTAATTATGACATGTTCTGTATGATTATATGAGCTCGTGGGCATTCCTTATTATTTATGTTTATACTATCCATGATTCTCATGACTTCTTTGGTCTTCAAGTTACCATGTTTTACTTAGTTTTTTTTTCATTTTTACCTTCATGAGTATCTCAGGTTTCCTCATGTAAATACTCATGATCTTTCCGCTGCTTTATACTTCATTTTTCAGGATTCAATTATTACTTACATTGTTATTATTTCCGTTCACTGGGTTTTGGCTCAGCCGTATTTCTTTCTCTTTTCTATACGGCAGGTATCTAGAGGGAGAAGATTTGGGCTTTGAGAGAGTGTGTGCTTAGGAATCGTGTCCATTTAGCTTCCTTTCGTTTTATCGCAAACACTTTGATGTGACTATAATATCTTGGACACTATGTTTTAGTCCTTTAGACTTCTTTTTCGTTATTCATGTTAGATCTCTTAATCGGGAATCGATGTTTGATTCCGGCTTTCCACCCATTGTTCTTATGTTATCCTATTTATGACTTTTATGACTTTATTTTGCTTTGATTTGACACCATGATGTATGACGTTTCGGCCTACTCTCTGGGAGGGGTTTGGGTCGTTACAATTTTGTATCAGAGCCAGGCTTTCGACCTGTAGGCTCTAAAACTTGACCTGTGAGGATTGGGTAGACATTAGGTTCCTTCAGAATCGACGTTTATCTTCTGTCGCGTTTTGACCTTTTAACCGTTTAATCATTAAACCCTTTTTGCAAATGTCAGATGGTGAACACTCGTACCGATGCTGAACTCGTTGCGGCCGTTCAGGCAGCCGTGGATGCCATGCTCCCACAGATTCGCGAGCAGGTTCGCGAAGAGTACCGCACTGGTGCTGTAACTTCGGGTAGTAATCCTCCACCAGTCACTATTCATACTTGGCTTGAGCGCTTCAATAAGCAGAAACCCCGTTCGTTCGAGAAGGCAGTAGCCCCTGTTGATGCTGAGAATTGGATCTCCCATATGGAGAAGATCTTCGACGTGATGGATTGTAATGATGCTTTTAAGACCAGATTGGCTGTGTATAAGTTCGAGGGTGACGCGTTGGCTTGGTGGAAGGCCTATAAGCAGGCCAAAGGAGGAGATGCGTGGGTCCTTACTTTGACTTGGGCAGCTTTCAAAGAGCTGTTCTTTCTTCAGTTTTCCCTCGAGCCGAGGCAAAGAGCGCTTAAAGAGGGAGTAGTACCATTCCATCCGCCAAAGGGCAAGTGAAAATAGTACTGAGTACATGCAGCGTTTCCTCCGCCTAGCTGGTTTTCTTGGACAGGCTGCTGGTACTGCAGAAGAACAGGCGAAGAACTTTCGTTGGGGTCTTCATAAGTCAATCCTTGACCATGTCATGTGTATACAGTTTACGGATGTTGCTCAGGTTGCGGATGCTGCACGCAACTTAGAAATTCCTTCTGTGACAGGGGATGCTTATGAGAGGTCTGACCGTTCAGACAAGAGGTAAATTTTCAGTAATCGAATCTTTGAGACCTTATTCCATGTTTTATCATTCTTATCTTTATATCATGTGCCACCCAATTACTCTTTCAGGCACAAGAGTGGAGACCGTTATCACCTTTACAGTCAACAGGGTAGTCACAGGGGTCCACGATCAGAGTTGGTATGAACAGACAGAGATCCGAAGGCAGGGTCTCTGACAGGACAGAGCTCGGTGGTAGTAATACCCGTCAATAACAATAACAGGGCAAAACAACTCTTCGTAACAACAACAGGAATTCTGGTGCTGACCGCGACCAAAGGAACAGAGGTCAGCAATTCCCCCCCCCCCCGATCTACCAACTCAGGGGTAAATCAATTGGGGGGAAATTAACAAGTCTTATTCTCTATTTGTCTCAAGTTCATGTCTCACGATCTATCATTGAATAGGTTCCAAGCCAGTCCAGGGTTTACCCCTCTGAGCGGGTTATACATAACCCTGTTTGCAACATATGTGGACGTAGACACCCAGGAGAGTGTCGTCGTGCTGCTGGTACTTGCTTCAAATGTGGCCAGGCTGGTCATCTTCAGCGGGACTGCAAGAAGAACACCCGGTGCTAGTTGTCTGTCTTGCGACAAAGAAAGCCAGACGCTAGGGGTAATGTCTTTGCCTTACTCAGGATCAGGCCCGCCAATACTTCAGGTACATCACGTGGCTATTATTTATATTAGGACGTGCAGTGTTTGTTTTATTTGATTACGGGTTTGCGACCACATTCTGTGATATCTCCAAGTTTGCTTCTCATGTTTAACTATACACCTATATTACTGGATCATGTAACTACTGTATCATCCAACGCCCATGAAAGACTCCACCGTTGTTACTCATGTTTATAGAGATTTCCTCTCACAGTTCGATGAAAAAGATTCGTTCAGTTAATTGACTTCCCTTGGTATGTCGTGAATTTGACATATCTGGGTATGGACTGGTTAGCAGACACCGTGCTTTCGATTGACTGTATTCCACGTCGTGTTATAATTCGGCGATATTCATGCTCCTGAATTTATTTATCAAGGTTCCTTCCGGGAAAATCTATGGATCCATGTCCGCTTTAAAGCACGTCATTACTATCGCATGGCTGTGAGGTTTTCTGGCTACCATTCATGACACGAATTCTGAGGTTTTCTTTCTATTCATGATCAGCCGATTGTTTTTCGAAATTAGGAGTATTTTCGGAAGAACTTCCAGGAATACCTCCTATTCGCGATGTTGAGTTTAACATTGAGGCTTATTCCCGGAGTGAAGCACAATCTCCAAGCTCCTTATCGCCATGCACGATTGAGTTAAAACGAGTTGAAAGATCAAGTTACAGGAGTTGTTGGGAGCGAGGTTTTATTCGCCCGGTGTATCGCCATGGGGTTTGCACCAGTTTTGTTTGTAAGAGAAGGACGGTAGCATGAGAGTATGTATCGGGACTACCGTGAATTTGCACAAATTCACATTGTAATCGTTATCCCCTTCACGTAATCGATGATTTATTTGATAGCTTCAGGGCGCTAAACTTTTTCAAGATTGATTTACGATCTGGTTACCACCAGTTACCGAGGAAGTAGCAGGACATTTCAAGACTGCCTTTTCGAACGTTTTGGGTATTATGAATTCCTTGGTTTTGGCCTTTTATGGTCTTCACGAATGCTGCAAGCTGTATTTATGGACTTGATGAACCGAGTTTTTCATGAATTCTTGGACAGTTCAGCGTCATCGTGTTCACATTGATGAATATTCTGGTCTTCTCTAAGTCTAAGGAAGAACCCGAGGAGCATCTCCGCAACTGTTCTACAGATTTTCGACAGGAGAATTATATGCCAAGTTTTCCAATGTGGAATTTGGTTTGAGTAACGGTGGCTTTTCTGGGTCCACTTGTTTCTTAGCAGAAGGAATTACTATGGTATCCGGCGTAATGGTTGAGGCTATCACCAAATGGCCAGACCGAAGTCTGTGAATGAAGTTCGGAGTTTTCTTGGATTAGAAGGTTATTATCGCAAGATCGTTAGAGGGTTTCTCACGATTTAGCCTTACCCTTAACCAAGCATATTCGAAAAAGGTTGAGATGTTTGTATGGAACCCCAAAGAGCGAGAGCGAAAAGAGCTTTTGAAGAGCTTAAGCACGTTTGGTTTCTCGCCTATTCTTACTCTCCGATCTGGTTCAGGTGGATTTCTAGATTTACAGTGATGCTTCTAAAAAGGGTCTGGGTGTGTGCTAATGCAGCATGGGAAATAGTAATTGCCTAAGCCTCACGACAACTTAATAGCCCTATGAGGTGCAACTATCCTACTCATGATCTCGGAATTAGCAGCCGTTGTCTTCGCTCTCAAAATTTGGAGACAACTATTTATATGGCGAATCTGTGATCTTTTTTACCGATCATAAAGAGTCCTCAATATATTTTCATCTCTGCGAGAATTGGGAATATGAAGACAGAGAGTTGGTTGGAGTTTACTAATGGATTATGGACACCAACATTCAGTTACCATCGGGGTAAAGCGAAGTAGTGGCTGATGCTTTGAGTAGGAAGTAGGGAATGATAGGCTGGCATCAAGGTGGAAAAAAGAGATTTTCATGACCTTGAGCGTTTGGATATGTGTTTTATGTGTGCGTGGACAGGGTGGTTTCTGGGGCTAGTGGAGGGTTGAGCCTAAACCTAATTTCAAAGATCAAGACAGATCAGTAGGAGATGACAGGGAATCTAGGCATTATCAGTATATTGTCAGCTGACCGAGTTTCGCGTGATGACGATGGGCATTTTATGGCAGGGTACTACAATTATGTGATACCAGAGGATCCCTACACTCGACAAGCCTTGATGACTCGAGGTTATAGTTTCTCCATTTTCAGATTTCATCCAGGTTCGACGAAGTTTTACCACGATCTCGAGCAACTTTTTGGTGGAGTGGTATGAAACGCGATGTGGCTACGTTTGTGTCAAAGTGTTTAATTTTTACGTGTCAGCAGCGTTAGATTGAACACCACGTGCAAGGGGTTTTGCCAACATTAGAGATCCTGTTTGGAAAGTGGGTCGAAATCATATACCAAAGGATTTTGTTACCGGGTTACCACGCGACTCAGAGGAAGCACGATGCTATCCTGGGTTGTTGTAGATGTTGACTAAAATAGGGCACATTTTCTTCCTATCCGTATAGGATTTAACCGTGATTAAATTAGAGATAATGTTCCAACAAGAAATTGTTCGTTTACACGGTACTCCATCAGCGATCAGTGTCAGTAAAGATCCAGTTTCACGTCTAGTTTCTGGAGCAGGGTTTACGAACGCTTTGGGGTTCAGGCTAAGTTTAGTACAGATTTTCAACCTGAGACCGACGGACAGAGTCGGAGCGTACGATTTCGATCATTCAGAGGATATGTTACGTTCATGTGCCTTAGAATGGGCAGGAAATTGGAGGAGAACTATATATGTATAGTGGCGTTTGCTACAATAAGTTGGGCAGCCGCGAGCACTTAAATGCGCTCCTTCGAGATGTTGTATGGTTAGGAAATGTCGTTAGCTCCTATTTTGTCGTGCTCCTATTTGTTGGGATCAGGTTGGGGAACGTATTCTTGAGGGTCCGGAGATGATTGAGGTGACTAATGAAAAGGTCGCCGTCGCCAGGGAAAAGCTTAAGGAAGCGCAGACTCGTCAGAAGAGTTACGCTGACAGGCATCGCAGAGCATTAGAGTTCCAGCCGGGTGAGCATGTTTTCTTGAAAGTATCACCTACACGTGGAGTCAGGCGTTTTGGTATCAAGGGCAAGCTTAGTCCTCGTTTCATAGGACCGTTTGAGATTCTTGATCGCGTTGGTGAGGTTTCCTATCGTTTGGCGTTACCTCCTCAGCTATCTCATGTTCACAATGTGTTTCACGTATCATTACTCAGAGGTTACAAGTATCATCCTCTTCACGTTATCTCTTATCCATTTGATCAGATCCGTGAGGATTTATCTTACATGGAAGAGCCTGAGTCTATTCTAGATCGTCAGGACAGAGTCATGAGGAACAAGACGATCCCTTTTGTCAAAATCCTTTGGAGGAATCATCCCGAGCGGGAAGCCACTTGGGAGACCGAGGAGTCTATACGGACTTCTTATCCTTATTTTCTTCCATGATCTGGTATGTCCTTTTCAGCTGTATCATGTTTCTAATTCGAGGATGAATTATTCTTTTAAGAGGGAAAGAAGTTGTAAAACTCTAAAATCAGTTAAGTGCAAAATTACCAAAATGCCCCTAATGTCAGAAAATCTAATAAAAGCATGAATAAAATTCAATCAAGTGTTATAAATTTCAATTCCACATTCTATGTTCTATATTTTTATTAGAATAAAACAAAAGAAGTTATTTTGGTTTTGGGCTTGTGATCTAAGGAGTTCTTTGGTTAAGTGATTCCTAAGGACATTTTCTATGGATGTGTTCCTAGAATCCTTATTATTAACTAATTTGACAATCTCTAAATTTCAAACCACAATGTCACTTTCTAGGTTTTTCTTTTCGTAACCTTAATTGCTTCTTCTTCATCTAAGACATCATCCACCAAGGGTGATGTCTTAGAGGGTGGAGGAGTTTCATCGAATGTTCACGTTTAGTGATTCAATTAGACTTTCCCAAGTGTGATTGTGTTTAGATTTATTCGGCTTTAATATTTTGAGAATTAACCTAAAAAGATACCTGTTGTATGACTTTGGGTCGAAACTATGTAAGGTATTTTCTTTAGTGTATTAGAATGAAGCACTTTGCTTCTAAACACTCTAAAGTAATCTAATGTAGTTTTTCCTAACCTTTTAATATTCGTTCAGGGTGTGTTTTCCTAAGATGTGCGTCTAATTAGGAATTGGTTGAAGAATGTATGTTGAAGTGACTACTACTGCGTTCACCAAAACATTTGTGGAAACGTTGCTCATTCAACATAGTCCTACTCGTTTCCTTGAAGTGATCCTATTTTTCCTTTCCAAACCACTCCATTGATTGAGAGTGTTGAGGAGCTGAGAAAGTTATGTGTAATACCATTAGCATAACAAAACTCTCTCAAATTGCTACCCCATTATCAAGATTCCCTACATTGGTCGGTCTTATGACACTATTGTACATCCAATAGGTTTTTGAATCTTCTTACTAAATATTTCGAATTGAACGTAAACTTCATTTAACCTTAAGGAATCATAGTCCAAGTATTACCTAGAGTATCATATCCTATGACTAAGGGATGTAGTGACGGTATTCCTCCATAACTCTGTACGGCGGATGGACCAAAGAGATCCATATGAAGGAGTTCTAAGCATCTAATCGTTAAGACTATATTCTTAGCCTTATGACTAGCATGAGTTTGCTTTCAAATTTTGCAAGCATCACAGAAGTGTTGATAAATCGGGGAAGTGTGGTTTGGGGGTTATGGCAGATAAAGATTTTTCAACTTAAGCATAGGTATAGTTTCTAACTAAATTCCTCAATGCTAACGATTGAAATGAGACGTATATTTGCGTGACCTAATCACCTATGCCACACTACGTGGAGTTTTCATCAATCGATTCTAGAATCTAATTTTATCTTTAGAAATCAATTTCCTAATTCATTACATATAAGCCCTTTCTTCTAAAACCACTAACCCTATGACCTTACCAACCATTATTAATCACTATCAGATCAGAGAAAAGTGTACTCTACATTTATTATCACATATTTTTCCTCTACTTAACAAGGTTAAATCTTAAGTTATCTACATGCTCTACATTATCTATTTTGAGAGAGTCATTTGAAATCGTACCTTTGCCAATGATGTTACCACGAAGATTACTACCAAAAATGACATTACCTCCGTTGTATGCCTTGTAGCTTGAGAAGAGCTTTCAGTTACCCCTCATGTGTTTGGAGCATCCTCTATCTTTATCCACTCATTCGTTCCCAACTCGACTCAAAGGCATTATCTATTTATATAAGGCAACACCTCAAAACATTTGGTTCCCCAATATCTAGGGGATCCAAAGTTGTTAGTGCTAAACATACCCATGTCATTTGATGTAATTGGTTAGGATTAGTAAAATGGAAGACACATTTCCCATGTCATGTAAACTTTGCGTGGGAAGTTTAGATTCAAGTTACCAGGGAAAACTACGAGGTTGATTTTGTCGACAATAATTTCTTTTGGTTGCGGTGTTTAGGACGAAGAAAATTATAATAACGTCTTCTGGGATGTGGAATTTTTGATTCTAAATTTGGTTTTGTAAAATCCAACTCTGGCTTTGACAATGGCTTATAGAATTGTTAACTTCATTTATCCACTAGCTACGGGAACACTTACATAGTAACTATACTGATGTTATGGTCTAGGACCCAAAATAGATTTTTGAAAGAACACTTTCTCCACAATCCAGGTGTGGTTCCTGGTGGAGCGGATCCCACATTTACTTTGAGGAGGGCGCGCTATATTAAGGGACCACCATCAGGGGACACCTTTTTCTGAGCTTTCACAAATTTTATTCTATGGTACCACTAGATGATGCATCAGAAAGAATTAAACCATCAACCAAGACTTTTCACCAGAGGTTTATGATTATTTTAACATTTCCATTTAAGCAATGGTGATTCTCTTTTCAACTTGTGATTAGTTTTTTAAGAGCTTCCTCTTTAAGCTTTTCAATTTCATTATTCAGCATATGACATTTTAACACATACCGAGATCAACACCTTGTTTTTCTCGGTGGTAGTACACTAGTTTCTTTTTAGAGTAACACACTCCTAATTTTAAACCTCTATTTCTAAAAGCAATCTTTATGGGCTTTTAAGTCTTTTATTTTTAAGTGATTATCTTCCACTCATTTGTCGAAACAGTTATCCCCCCCCCTCCCAATTAATTTCATTTACTAATATAAACTCATCCTATATACGAGTTTTCAATCACTAAAAGTGAAGATAGGGATTCGGAACTTTACTCACTTGATGCTCCTAAGAGCGCTACTAGACACGATTTCCATTATGACATTCTCATCATCTGTTCTTTTCACCGCTAACACTTCCATAAGCTCCAGACAAATGCTCTTTGGTTCTTGAGTCTTTTCGTGGTTTTGGACTATTCTCTAAAAGATGATTCGGTCGCCGCATCTAAAGCATTTCTACACTTTTACCGTTTTGTCGTTGTGCTCTTTGGAAACGTCTTTTGTCTTTCGAGGTTTTCTCACGAATCTAACCTATTCTCTTAAAAGACATTCTTGAAGTCTTTACCAGCCATGGGCGTATTCTTCTCTTCTACTAGTCCTGAAGTCGAACACTATTTATCACTAGATTCTTTCTTAGCCTTTATAAGACAAGAAATTTACTTTTAAACCCCTTTTTTGCTTTGACACAATGAAATTGAGCGGAATGAGCAATTGACTTGAAACAACTTGATGACGACCTAATTTTCTTTTTTTTTTTTTTTTTTTTTTTTTTATGAACCTATTTTTTCAATTTTTTTTTTTTTCTTTTAGTTTTTATTTGTTTTTTTTTTTTTCTTTTTTTTTTTTTTTTATTTTTTTTTTTAATGTTAGTATTATTGAACTGAAAAAGTCGAAGACTTTGAGAGAACGAAAACGAACCCACTAATTTTTTATTTGGTCGAGAAGAACGACGAGGGAGCTGGAACCCCTATTTTTTCTACTTTTTTTCTTATATTTATTTTTTTTCTTAATTTTTTTTATTTAATATTATTTTATTTTATTTATTTTTTTGATTTTTAAGATTATGAGAAATTGGACCACTAGAGACAATATTATTCTATTTTTAAATTTTTTATTTTTTTTTATATTTATTTTTTTTTATTATTTTTTTTTTTTTCTTGATATATTTTTTTTTTTATTATGTTTTTTTTTTTATTTTTTAATAATATTTGTTCTTTATTTTATTATTTTTTTTTCTGATTTTTATTATTTTTTTATTTTTATTTTTTTTTTTTTTGTTTTTTAACTTTAAATTTTTATTTATTTTTTATTTTATTTATTTTTGTTATTTGTTTTCGGAATCTTCTTATGATCATTTCGTGAACTTTCTAAAGGTTCCCGATAATTCAACAAGAGATATTGATGTTAAGTCCTTTTCGACACTTCAATACCTTGACCTTTGGTCCTCCCTTTGTGGGATGTAGAGCCCTAATAAATTTCCTAACATACTTCTCGCTAGAATAACCTTCATCAAGAGCTTTTAGACTAGTAATAATAGTATTAAATTCATCTTTGAAAATGACGAATTGTTTATATTGTTGAACCAAAAGGTCGATTTGTTATCTATGACTTGACTAATACCTTGGTGTGTGATTAACAATGTTTCCCAATTTCTTTTTGCCAGTGATACACATGAAAATTCTTCATATCTTTTCTAGCAAAGCATTATGAAATAACCCATTTCGCTTCATACTTTTTCGCGAGTCTCTTTTAAGAACATACAATCGCTTGTTTTTCAAAAGGGATAACTCATCTAATTTAGTTTCTCGGAGATTTTTTTGAACGGGATAAAAATCACCTGTTTGGTAATAACTTAGCCTAAAAATCTTAGTCTATTGATTAACATATGTTTCGAATCTATTTTTCTAATAAATAAAACTATCACTCAAAGATGGTGGTCTTTGCATAGATACCCCTTCTAGATATTTGTCGAATCCCATAGATCGATCCAACTTTAAAATACAATATATTTCAAAGATCTTGAGTTACCTGGCCCTGATACCAATTGTGGGAACTAGAAGGGGAGGTTGAATAGTTTACATTTTCATTTTCATTTTACAACACTTTGCTTACAAAATATGTAGATTCGAGTTGTATGTTTAACCAATTCATAATATGAACAAACAATATAACAATTTAAAGTAAAGCTAAATAACATGACAATAAAAATAAAGGAGATTGAAGAAAGAATAATCAAACCAAGACACAAGATTTATAGTGTATCGGCTACGGAGCTCTTTCTATTCTTTTGCGCCCTACTCAACTCCCCCGAGTATCCTACACTAGATTTCACTATGTCAAACCACTATGTCAACAAGCTTCCTTCAGGCAGAGAAAACCGTTTACACGTCGCTTACATTATTTTCTGACACAAAGCTAAATGTCGAGTGCTAATCTTAGCTAGAACCAATCTACCACTTCACAATCAATACACAATCACTAGATCTACACTATCGGATTTACGTAATATCCGAATCACACAAATACACAAGATAATTACAATAGAGATTTGATACTTAGAAGAAAGAAGGAGAGATCACTAATTAACACTTCGTTTCTTGACGAATACGAGTGTTTTTCTCTTGCACTTGAATTGAGGGAAGAGATGAGAAGAAGAGATTAGATCACTTGAAACAAGATCAAGAGATGTTAGTGATCAAGATATTTAGTAAGAGAAAGAAGGTTTTTAGAGAGAGAAAGAAGTGTAAGAAAATTCGTGCAAAGAGGTCTGATTTTCAGCAAGGGATAGACCAGTATTTATAGGCAGGAAGATCCAACGGTAACTGGCGGCGGTCCCGGCGGTCCCATATATATAAGGGGGCCGCCAGTAGGCTCCGCTCCCTTTTTTTTCTTTTTGTAGAGAAGGTTGTATCTGGTATAGAAGCTTCCGTTTTGGGGGGAAAATTTGAATTTTAAATTTTAAGTTTTTAATAAAACTTTTCTTTTAATTAGAAAATATTTTGTATAATTAATTTTGTGAAAATATTTTGTAAAAATATAATTGATAAGAGAAAAATATTTTCTTGATCACTAATCATGCTTAATGATTTGTTTGTTCATACCTTAACTAATTACTAATCTTAGAAATATAATTTTACGATTAATAATTTGTAAACGTTTCATTTTATCGTAAACGTTTTTACATTTTGTTATTATCAAAACGGTGAGAGGTCGAAAAATATAAATAACGTTTTTAGACATTATTTGTATTAACACAAAAGAAAGAGAAGCTAGAAGAAAGGATGCTGAAAGGGTTCTTGAGGAGGCAAAAAAGAAGGGAGTTTATAAAAAGAGAGGAGCCGGTGGATTTAGGGGACCATCTAAGAGGATAAGGTTTCAAAAGAGGAAGAAAGAAGACCCTAATGGTCCTAGAAAACAACCAGAAATAACATGTGATGTATCAGACTGAAAAAGTCATCCTTTAAACAATGTCTTTTGTAAAACATTATGTAGTGGCTTTAAACTATGTCTATTTGTCTTTCCAAGTAGTTTGTCTTCAAACAATGGGTACCATTAAACAATGTAGCAGCATGTGGTTGGACCACAAACTTATGTGTCTTTTGTTATGGTATCTATTGTTATGTATTTTAATGTTATGGTTTGATTTGTTTGTTTATGATTGTCTGTTTTAAGTTTTAACCTAATTGACTTGTCTGATTTTACCAAATTGACTTGTTATAAATAAGAACACAAACAATGACATAAAAGACCTTCATTACATTACATAAAACCATTACATAAGTCACATTGATTACATCCCTACACCATTACATAACAAGCTTAAACCCTAAGACCATTACATAACAAGCTTAAACCCTAAGACCATTACATAACAAGCTTAAACCTAGAAAATACATCCCAAAACCATCCTTAACACTACCACAACATTCAGTTGATTAGGAAATACATAACAAACACCACCAAAATAAACACAACAACTGCTTTCTTGTAGCAATCACCAGTCACTATTCTCTTATTCAGTTCCAACTCCAAATCATGAATTCTTGACCTATAGGTGTATTCTTGAACTTTCATTTCTCTCCTTGCTTGTTAGAGTTGAGTATAAAGACAGTTTATCTCAGTTTTATAGTAACCATAACGAATCTCAGGATCAAGAAAGTAGTAGAATCTGCATTGGTTGTCCGATTCCCAAACGTGACATAATCAAAAACAAAATTAGAAGGAAAACAATGAAAATAACCAAAAGATAAATGCTTTGGCTTACACTATGATTAGGGTAGCACAAAAATCGCCTAGCTGGGTTTGCAGGAGTTCATGATGTTCTTTCAACAACGAGGAGCTCACATAAGCAATGAGTGGGAATAGGTCGAATCCAATTTGATGTAGAAGATGATCAAGACATCTTTTTATTGATTTAAGAATTAGGGTTTGTATTTGGGGGAAAAAGTTAGGCTTAGAAAATAAGGGATAATGTGGGTATATAAAGAAGGGTTGGATAACATGTCACCAATACAACTGTACAACAGTTATATTTGTTTAGTTAGATGCCACGTAAGCGTGTAGGCTGTTAAACCGGTGGAAAGTCAGTATACGTACCATATTGACACGAAATGCAAAGTTTAGGTATGATATGAGTAATAAATTTAGTACACGTACCATATGAATACATTTGAGAAAGTATGGCTATTTTAAGCTAAAAACCCTTAAAGTAAATAGTTGTGAAATCAAATATAATCATAAGATCATGTCATTAGACGAGTATTGGATAGTTTATTTATATGTGAACTATGCGTTTTATGATTTTATATCAAACATGATTTTGGAAGGGTACACCTTTTTTTTAGAAAGTCAAATTAGTAAGATTGATAAAACTCGTGAGTTAAGATCAAGGTTACAAATATCGCGAATTGGTAGTCGGGTTGTCGACCTCTTTGTAATCGGTTTAGGCAGGATTAATTGGTGATTAATTGGATTGCCATTTTCGGCAAGTTTTGTGTATTTTCAGTGAGTTTTGTGTATTTTCGGGAAGATTTTCCGTAAAATCCAACTTATAATAGATATAAATAACTACCATAAGTGATTAAAACATGTTTATGGTGAGTTTTGAGTATTTCTAGAAAGATTTGCACGTTTTCAACAAGTTTGACCACCATTAACCGTCTTTGACTGCCGTTAACCATGGTTGACTGATTGTTTGACCTATTAATAGGCTACGAAAAGGTTGATGGCCAAGTAGCGCATACGCGACGGTTAATTGGCCTTGTAGGCATTTTTTTCAACACTGGTTATAATTATTATTCATACACTTTATATAAACATTATCCAAGGAAACTCTAATAAATCTTAATCCCATAAACATACTTGGTCGACTAACATAATACTACCTAACACTCCCTTGCAATTTGAGTGGTGAAATCATGAAAGGTTGAATTGGAGAATAAAAATACTAAAAAACAAAAATTAAAGATAAATAAAGATAGTTTTCTTGATAAATGATCCAGACTTTGATAGCACCCAAACGCAACGAATAAACGCAATATGAAATGAAGTGTTTTTTTCTCAATGACTATATGTGCTTATAATAGCGCATCTCGGAGCGTCCAACTAGTGGAGGCAGCGATTCCAATATGCTTTCTTTGGAATTTAATTAAGAATCCACGACCGCTAATGGCGTCAGCTAATTGTAAGTGGTTTGAGAGTTATTAGCAAAACAGTAAACGATTGTTGTTTTCTAGAATACAACTGCTTGTTTCGGTGTGTAATGGTGGTTCCATGTGGTTACAGCTGCGATTCGGGTATGCTTTCTTCATAATTTAAGTATGAAGCCATGACCGCTAGCCTTGTCAGTTAACTCCTTACTCTCTAGGAGTTATGTCCGAACAATGGGCTATAGTTTTTATTTGGAAGGTTAAACAACAAAACTAGGGTTTGCGGTGTGGCACTAAGCCGACGACACAAGGTAGCTGACAAGGTCCGAGGATGAGACTTGGAAATTTGATACATTGTAAGTGTATCCTTTACCCTTTTTGTGTTATGAATATTTCATTTATAGTACTTTGACTATTTGACTTTTTGTCAGTTTATTCAGATTTTTGTACCGTGTTGACGGTGGTGATTTTATGAGATATGTGATGAATTGTAGTTAATTGTGATTAATAATCCCCTTTTGAAGGTATTATTATGTTATTTGTATTCCGGGTGGTTCGACCCGTGAATATTGAGAAATGCCAAAAAACGAGTCTGACACATCCGTTAATGTCCAAATTAGTTTTGAAGAGTGTAAAATGAAAATATGTCATGTAAATACTCTAAGTTAATGAAAAAGTATTTTTAAGGTGAATAAAAATGCTAATTAACTTTGGGGAAATTTTTACGGTTGAGTTTTACGAGCTTTTAAGTGATCCCGACACGAAAAGGAAGACCCGAGACCACCTAGGATCCATGGCCGGTCAATAGGGTCAAGAGGGAACCACAAAGCCCTTTTCTAGGAACATTGTCCCATTCATGCACCTTTACTTATCCCATTTTATTTCAAAAACACACATAGTTCATTTTTTTCACAAAAAGTATCTCTCTTTCTCTCCCTCTTGTGCGTTCGAACCAAGTTACACACACATATTATATTTTTGAATTTTGATCAAGAAAACATGAAGACATAAATATTTGGGGTTGATTCTAGTGCTCGGGTATTCGTTTAAACAACATTTGGGTTGTCCGGTTAGTGTCGAAATATACATTTTTGAAGATTTTCTTGTAAGTTTTCAAATTTAAATTTCGTTTATCTTTTTGGGTTTATTTTGAAGCATAGATGTTAGTTGTACAAGTTGTTCGTTGTGAAATTTGATCTTAGGAAGCGAAACGAAAGAAGAAGGGGGTGTTTGGTTCGTGTAAAAAGAAAGGGAAAAAGAGGGGTTTTGTAGTTTTGATGTCGTGGTCGTGATGATTGAATAAAATATGATGCTAGAATGCTTATTTTTAATAGTAGCTTGTATAGCTTATTCGGGCTTATTTTAAGCTATTTCTTGGCTTATTTTGGGCTTATATGCCACAAACCACTTCCCAAAATCATTAGAAAGGTGATTTTGATTATTTTTGTGTTATGACGTATATTGTGGATTATTTTTGAGGCTTATGGTAGTAACCAAATGCGATACGTAGCTTATTAGCTCGTTTTCAAGCTTAATATACGTATTTTTGAGCTATTGAACTCACGACCCAATAAGTCTATTTAAGCCGCGGCTTAATGGTAGGGCTTATTGTGGTCCAGATTATTTCTACATATAAGTATATACTTATATATGTAAATGGACCTTGGTTTTGGACTTTGATTATAATTTGGACTTAAAAATGTCCTAATAGACCCTTGTTGGGCCTTAAAGCCCAATAAGCGATATTTAGTAGTTATGACAATTGTAACGGACTTTTGAAAGTGGAAATGTATTTACGAAGTGATATTGAAAGATATTTTGGGAAAAACGTGTTGGTAAGCATTAAAGATTGAGATTTTGGAATTTTGTCGAAAAGTGTCGAATTTGTGAAAAATTATTGAAAATAAGGTTTGAAACCTTGGAAAACGTTGTATAAACGTACGGGTCATGTCGAAATTTCGTAAAAAGTTTATACTTAAATTTTTTCTTAAAAACGTGATTTTTGATTTTAAAAATTAAAATAATATTTAATTATTTTATTTATTTAATAAATTCACTAAAAGACGAAAATTAATTTTTTTCTTGAAACTTTTCTAATGTGTTTATTATGAGTAAACGTTTCATTTTCAACCATATAATGATTATTTTGAAGTGTCTAAGGTTTACCGAATGGACTTGTCGAAATATATTTATAATTATTAATTATAAATATTTATTTATATTACTTATCTATTTTCTCTAAATAGTATAAGTATGTATTATCGGGGAATGAGATTGATATGATTGTGGAGTTAAGTCGTCAACCATCACACCACTAAACTGTTTTGGGTAATTGTACAACGCGTCTAAAACACTATGCATCAAGCGTGAAGATTGTTTTTGGGGGGGGGGGGGTAAATGAATGATTAAATTAGGTTATTAACTGACCTAGGTTGGGTGCCGGGGCGTCGTTGCATTTGCTTGTGTGATTGAGATTGGGTTGCTAAAGACTTGCTTGAGGTGAGTTCTCGTAGCCCCACTTTTTACTGGTTTTTTCGTTAGGGGAAAATGATACTCAAATGTGTTTTGAAATGTTTTGAATTGATCTGTGCGAAATGTGGTTTTGTTTTTGGGACAAGATATGTGCTTATGACTGCTATGTGAATATTATGTGTTGATTTACTTGCATGTACTGTGTTTGGCATGGCAAGGTTCTGTGTGGTACTTGCATGTGCTGTGTTTGGCATGCAAGGTTCTGTGTGGTACTTGCATGTGTTGTGTTTGGCATGCAAGGTTCTGTGTGGTACTTGCATGTGTTGTGTTTGGCATGCAAGGTTCTGTGTGGTTCGCCCTAATATAGTGCTCTAGCTGGCAGGCCCTTTTGGTAGCGTTAGTGATTTGGGAGTTGCGACTCCGGGTTTATTATTGGATGTTGAGATATGACTAGTGGGGATGCTATGTCTTGGATTGTTAGCATATATTCACTGTCATATAGCACTATTGTCACTGTGGAAATACCAGCACAAACTTTTGGCGTTTAGTCAAACCTACGCCATAACTACACAAAATAACCCCCCCAAAAAATTTACCTAAAAAAATACCTCTAACTAACGCAAAAAGGAGCTCACCAACATTATGTTGACGTTTTCGAGTATCATTTTCAGGTGAAGTGAAAGAAGAGTAGTTTGGTGATTGTGATAGCAGACTTAGAAGTATCCCGTGTGAATTTTCATTTTTGAAGTCTTGCTTGCTTGTTGTTTGATTCTAGTATTTGGATGTTTTGGATTAAGTTTGGATTATGGACCCCTGTGAGGGCATTTGAATAAGTGTAAGAGATTGTGGATTTTAGTTACGATTTGGGACATCACTCGAGTTTGTTCGAGGTTGATGGTCTTCATAGCACTTGGAGTTTATGCAATGCAGTTTTCTTTATTTTGTATCTTGTGTTATGATTGATCATTATGTTGCATTCATGAGTTTTTGCCATTGACGAAGTGTGACAGATTGGTAATCAGAGCCAAGGTTATAGAGAACTAGGTGGATTGGCCTAGACTATAACCTAAGATCCGTCGTCTAGGTGCGAATAGGATCTATGTGTGCGGTGTTCCACTTTTGTGTACTTTTGTATGTTAGCGGTTTAGTGCCTGAGTTATGTCAGTCATTTAAATGGGTGGGCTCAATATTGAATATAAATGGGAAAAGATGCGAATATAAGTACGGTGGCCAATGTAATTATAACTGTATCACAACTCACTCATACTTAGTAATGTTGTTCACACAAATCGATGTTGACATTGTAGGGTAGTGTTATGTGTATATCGGTATATATAGTAAGATATTCTATATATATTAGTCTTCCTACTTACCTAACGTTGCCCATGTTCTCCCTCGTATAGATAATGCCACTAAGAATGAGGACTCGAAGTGCTGGCCGACCTGCTGTCAAATCACTAGGAGGGGGAACGGGTGAACGGGTGAACGGGTTGGTAAAGGTGGAAGGGGTAGAAGACCTAGGAAAGGTAATGATGAGCATGTTGATGATTTGAATGGTCAAGGAAATGACCAAGGTATGGGAGCTAATAGGGGTGTAGAGGGAGTCAATGGGAATGTAAACGGAGCCAATTGGGAGCACCCGAATTCTCGACGATCATTGCCCAATAATTACCTAACCTCTTACCCGCCATGTTGGCTCAAGTTAGTAACCGAGGAAATGTTAGAAATCAAAATGGTAATGTGGTTAATGAAAACGTTCAGGAGAACGTTGGGAATGTGATAGTAAATGGCAACCGGGTAGGTTGTTAATATAAGGAGTTTTTAGCTTGTAACCCTAACGAATATAATGGTAAGGGAGGTGATGTAGTTCTTACTAGTTGGATTGAGAAAATAGAGTCTGTGCATGATATGAGTGGTTGTAGTGTTGACCAAAAAGTGAAATACACTGCTGGTTCATTTGTGGGTAAGGCTTTAACGTGGTGGAACTCTCAGATCCGCACGCTAAACCGGGAAGTTGCTGTTAGTATGTCATGGAGTGACTTTAAGTTAATGATGATACAAGAGTTTTGTCCTAGTCATGAGATATAAAAGTTAGAATATGAGTTATGAAATCACGCCATAGTTAGGGCTGGCCATGCTACGTATACTGATAGGTTTCATGAGTTGGCGAGGTTAGTTCCTCACTTGGTAACTCCAGAAAGTAGGATGATTAAAAGGTATGTGTATGGCCTTGCTCTACAAATCCGTTGGATGGTGGCAGCAACGGAGCCAAAGACTATACAGAAGGCAGTGCAGATTTCTGGTGCACTGACCGATGAGGCTGTGAGAAATAGATCAATTAAGAAGGTTGGGAAAAGAGGAAATATAGGGGAACCTAGCAAGGATAAGAATGGTAGGGATGATAATAAGAGGGCTAGGACTGGGAATGTTTTTGCTACTACTATAAACCCTGTAAGAAGAGAGAATACGGGTACTTGTCCCAAGTGTACCATCTACAACTCCTACCATGCACCCGGTGGGCTTTGTCTCACATGCTACAACTCTAACTGCCCGGTTCATTTGGTAAGGGATAGTAGAAGTGTGCCAAGGAATGTGAATCATGTCAATGCTAGAAACCCAACTGTTAGGGCATGTTATGAGTGTGGTAGTACCGACCATGTCAGGCCAGCTTTCCCTAGGTGGAATAGAGCACAAGAACTAGGAGAAAATCATCCAAATCAAGTTGCTGCTAATAACGGGGGTCCGAGTCATGGAAACCAAGGGAACCAGGCTAGGGATAGGGCATTCATGTTGGGAGCAGAGGAAGCTCGCCAGGATTTGAATATTGTGACGGGTACGTTTACTTTGAACAATCAGTTTGCCACTACCCTATTTGACTCCGGTGCCGATTATAGCTTTGTTTCCACTACTTTTGTACCTCTGTTAGGCTTAGAACCCATCGATTTAGGTTTCAAATATGAGATTGAGATAACTAGCGGGCAGCTAGTAGAGATTGATAAGGTTATTAAGGGTTGCAAACTAGAAATCGAGGGTCATGTCTTTGACATCGACTTGATACCTTTTGGGCATGAGAGTTTTGATGTGATTATAGGTATGGATTGGTTGTCTAATTATAAAGCTGAAATAATTTGCCATGAGAAGGTAGTGAAGATACCACTACCTGATGGCAAGGTGCTTAGAATATTAGGAGAGAGGCTGGAGGAGAAAGCGAGATTTTTAATGGGTGTTAAGAAACAAGAAGAGATTGTTGTGGTTAGAGATTTTCCTGAGGTATTCTCAGATGATCTATCTGGATTATCACCTATTCGAGAAATTGAGTTCCGGATTGAGTTAACCCCTGGAGCAACACCGGTAGCAAAGTCTCCTTATCGTTTAGCATCTTCTGAATTGGAGGAGTTGTCGGGACAACTCAAGGAACTCCAAGACAAAGGTTTTATTCGACCAAGTTCGTCACCTAGGGGAGCGCCGGTATTGTTTGCTAAGAAAAAAGATCTTTCTTTTAGGATGTGCATTGATTATAGAGAATTGAACAAGTTGACTGTTAAGAATCGTTATCCGCTTCCTAGGATTGATGATCTATTTGATCAACTGCAAGGGTCGCAGTTTTTCTCAAAGATAGATCTTAGGTCTGGATACCATCAGCTGAGAGTGCATGAGGATGACATTCCAAAGACTACGTTTAGAACTCGTTATGGACATTTTGAGTTCACTGTAATGCCCTTTGGTCTGACTAACGCACCAGCAGTATTCATGGATTTGATGAATAGAGTTTGTAGGCCTTATCTTGATAAGTTTGTGATAGTATTTATAGACGATATCTTAATCTACTCTAAGACTCAAGAGGAGCATGTAGAACACTTAAGGTTAGTCTTGGGACTGCTCAAAAAGGAGAAATTGTATGCTAAGTTTTCTAAGTGTGAATTCTGGCTAAGAGAAGTGTAGTTTCTTGGGCATGTGATAAATGGTAATGGGATTCATGTAGACCCTAGTAAGATTGAAGCTGTTAAGAATTGGAAAGCCCCTAGAACTCCGACTGAGGTTCGTTCGTTCTTAGGATTGGCTGGATATTACCGTAGGTTCATTGAGAACTTTTCTAAGATAGCTAAGTCTCTTACTATCTTGACTCAAAAGTGTAAGACTACGATTGGGGTAAGGAACAGGAATTGGCATTTCAAACCTTGAAGGATAAGTTGTGTAATGCACCTGTTCTAGCTCTCTCTGATGGACCGAAAGACTTTGTGGTATATTATGATGCGGCCGGGATATGACTAGGTTGTGTGTTAATGCAAAGAGGTAAAGTGATAGCCTATGCGTCTAGGCAGTTGAAAATTTATGAGAAGAAATTATACTACCTATGAATCGCACTTAAATCTGTTGACATATCTGTAATGGGACAAAGAGTATCCATCTATAGCGGATCATAAGAGTCTTTCAGCATACCTTTAGTCAAAGAGTTAAATATCGATATGCAACACTGAATAGAGTTGTTTAGTGATTTTGACTGTGAAAATTTGCTACCATCCTGGTAAGGCGAATGTGGTGGCTGATGCCCTAAGTAGGAAGGAAAGAGTAAAGCCTAAGAGAGTTAGAGCTATGAACATGATCCTTCAATCGAGTATCAAGGATAGGATACTGGCGGCTTAGAAGGAGGCTGTGGATGAGTTTGTAGGATTGTAGAGAGGTTTGGATGAGATGATAGAGCAGAGAGGTGATGGAACTTTATACTATCTGGATTGAATATGGGTACCTTTGGAGGGTGAGGTGAGAACCCTGATAATGGATGAAACCCATAAGTCGAAGTACTTTATTGATAAGTGCTTAATTACACATATCTTTTACCTCTAAAAACGAGCTTAAATGACCAAAAACAGACAAAAACTGCCAAATATATGTTTGTTTTGCATTTGTATTGTGCAGGAAGTGGATATCAACAAAAAGGCAGAAAACCAAGCCAAAATGACAAAACTGAGCATGGAATGGAAAAGACTGTGCAAAATCAAGGCCAAAGACCAAAAAAGTCAAAGTCAAAGTCAATCCAGAAGAATCAACAGTCAAACCGGAGCCGGAACTGAAGAATACTATTGGACGCAATCTTAACCCATCTGATGGGCCGGGAAAGCCCAATAGTATAACTATGAAGACTGTGAAGACCAAATGGGCCCTCAATCAATTTCAACAGCCCATTTGTGTGCAATTGACAAAGACTGTGAAGACTTTGAAGGCCCAATCCTAGCCCAGTTACAGCCAATCTCAGCCATTGTACACACAAAACCCACTTCATAACCTTATTGGGCTTGAAAAAGCCCAATAACCAAACCTGTACCTTATTGGGCCCAAACCCAAACCCAGTGGGCCCAATACAAGCCCAACACAAAACCCAAGCCCAACAAAAGCCCACAATTCTTTTTATAAAACTTTAGGGGCTAAAATTGCCAATTTTGAAAGTTTTTTATAAAAGAAAAATGGTTTAAACTAAAAGAGGGGCTGTTTTGCAATTTTCCAAACTTCTTTTATTCTTTTAGTTATAAACTAGAGGGACCATTTTTGCAATTTATCAAAACCCCTTTTTAAACTCTTTTGTTATAAAACGACAGGGACCAAATGCGTCACTTTCCAAAGTATTTTATAACTGTTTTTGGCTTAAAATAAAATGAAAAGAGAAAGAAAGATGGAGGGCCATAAGTGCAAAGTTAACACCTAGGTAAGTTGGACTATTTGAGATTATTGAGAAAGTAGGCCCTGTAGCCTATTAGTTAGATTTGCCTAAGTAATTTAATGGTGTTCATGACACGTTCCACGTGTCGAACCTTAAGAAGTGTTTGGCTGATCCAACACTGAAAGTGCCTTTGGATGAGATTTGAGTTGATGCTAAGTTGAATTTTGTGGAAGAGCCTATGGAAATTTTTGAAAAGAGAGTTTTAGAGAAGTTGAAGCGTTAGTAGGATTGCACCATCGTCAAAGGTACGGTGGTATTCGAAAATGCTGTCCCTGAATTCACGTGGGAACGTAAAGATCAGATGAAATTAAAGTACCCGCATTTATTTAGTAATATTAGTAGTTGAATTTCGGGCATGAAATTCTTTTAAGGGGGTAAAATGTAACCTTTTCCCTTTTTATGTTCTGAATATTTCGTTAATAGTCCTTTGACTATTTAACTTTCCTATTTGGATAAAAAATAGCCTAAGTCAATCAGTAGTAAGTGGGTATAACGGATTCTTCTTACATACTAAATTACAACAAAGAGACAATAAGAATAATAACTTCTGATCATGTGTTGTTGATGTTTCTGAACTTTGTTCAGACTTCATGTTCATCTTCTTTGGTTTAAGGCTTCCCTGCCCGCCTCAAGACGTGGTGAGACTTTCTTTAGTCTCTGAAGAACTCTGAAGATGACTACCTGACTGTGTTCACTCAGGTACAAATTCTACACTTAGTCTATTTTATGTTCAAATCCTAGTCAAAGACTATTGGGCACTAAATGAGCCCAACATTGTGACTTGTCGTTATGGGAAGTTAGGGGTGAGCTAAAATCACAAGGGTCTAATACTCAGATCGAAAATGATTTGGCTAGCATTATGTTTGAGATTATGGTATAACATAAATTTAAGTGGTTAATTTTCTAAAACTACGCATATACTCTCGTGTAACCTTTTTTGGAAAAGGACTCTTGTGTAACTTGATATGAATTTGTAATTTTCTAGTAGTAATTTTTACTTTTTTGACCTGTCGCATTTCACTACACGTTTGCCCCATTTCATTATAATCCACACTGTGTGTTTAAGATATTTCTTTTATTTCATGATCTTTTTCTTGGCGACTTCTGTGGATGGCGATTGACTGATTTCCCATTGTTAAAATACTGGTGTATTTCTAGAGATTATGGTGTTGGTACTAATTGGTAATTAACTTTATTAACCATTTTTGACGATTCCCTCGCCACATCCAAATGTGTACCTAGTCGGGTTTGAACATCTAACTTCTTGTGAGGAGATCAAGTGCCTTACCACTAGGTGTTTTGGTGGTAGTTGGCCAAAACGAGTTTAATGATGCAGTATATAGTATAACCAACATAGTAATAAGTTAAATCCATTACATGGATAAGATAGAACCTTGTTCAACTTTAATATGGAGATGTGGGTTAAAAATTTATAGCCATGTCATACAACACACGTTATAATATAAGATAAAATTTTCGTCGCATGTATATACAGTCTAAGAAAACATAATCCCTAAGAGCATTATAGCATTCTCAAAACCATCATACACAAATAGTATAACTGAACATATAGTGAAAGGGTCTTGATAAGTGTAGAATACACATATCCGTTTGTACCTAAAAATAACCCAATTAAACCCAAAACAGACCAAAAATGGCAAAAATATGCTTGTATTTGTGTTTTGTGTGTGCAGGTACGGATAAGTCAAAAATCGCAAGAAAACAGTCAAAAACGAGCAAGCACGGACACGAGAATCTGAAGAGTACAAAAAGAAGCCAAAGGATCAAAGCCGAAGCCAGAAAAGTTAAATCCAGTCAAAGACAGTCAAAGATGGTCAATAAAAGTCAACAAAGCCCAAAACCCTAGCCCATGTCCTTTTATAACAATCACAAGGGCCAAACTTGCATTTCTCGAAAGTTACTTATAACTAGAAAAAGGGAAAAGAAACACAAGGGCCAAATTTGCAATTATACCAAAGTCCAACAGTTTTTAACTGTCAAAAAAGGGCGCGAAAGGTGTTACTATTCACCTTTCTTCCCCGTTTCACCATCTAAGGTAAAACAAAGGGCAAATAAGAATTAAAGGGTTTGTTAGTCAATTCATGAGCTCCTAAACACAATGGCAAGGACAAATTAGTCTAATCAAGAGGAAATCATTGGTCACTCAAGCTCTAAGGACACGTCAGAGCAAGAAAAGCACAAAGTTAAGTGGGATTTGCTCTTGGATCACTCACACAACTAGCACAAACATCACATCAAAGAATGACACGCTGGCAATCCTCAGGTGTCCACAATTTGATCAAACGGCCACAATTGATGCTCAAATGATTGAAGAAATGATTGGCCAGGATTAAAAAGGTTGGAGAGCAAGGCAAGAGGCTAGAAGGATCCAAGGCAGCCTATAAATAGGACCTCACCTCTCACACACACGATATCTAGATTTAGTGGTAGTTTTTAATTTAGTGTAGCTTAAATTTTAATTCTTAGCTTAATGATGTTTTAATCTTGTAATTTTCCTTTAAAAGTACTGTAAGCAAGTTTTTATTAATGAAATTCAGTTTTTCTAAATCTCTCCAAGTTTCTTTTTCATAAGCTCTCTTAATAAGCTAAGTCGCCTAAATAAGCTAATAAGCTCATTTAAAGCTCTTTCAGTCTATAAGCTGAAATAGAGCTATTTGAATTCAGTATTAATCTTACCTAAACCTTAAATCAGTTTAATCTATCATGGATCTTATTGGATTAGAGCTTTTGGAAGGGGATCTTAACTTGGAAGAGATCCCAAGGACTTTTACCCTAGCTTATTAATAAGCTAGGGAGCTTGTAGCTGCCTTAATTGGTACCTCTTGTTTAGCTAGAGGTGAATTGTAAGTTTTCTTTTAATGTCTTGCTTTAAATATTAGTTTTATAGCTTTCTAAACTTAGATCTGCTTATTTGCTTATTGAATTTGCTTATTAGTGCTTATTTTAGTATAATTTAGCTTAATAATCATAGTTGTTTGTCTGTTTTTAGTTCTCTTAGTTTAGATCTTAGTCTTTCATATATTTGTCTTAAAAACCTCTAAAAAACCAAAAATATAGTAAAATAGTATAGATCTTAGATTAATGCTTATTTAGTTGTTAAGTTTTGTTAATTAAGTTTGTTTTAAGCTAGTTTTTATCTGGTATTCAGTACTTGTTCATTAGATTTCTCTTAAAAAGCTTTTCTCAAACCTGTCATAGTCTTAAAGGGGTGTTTGGTTTAGTGCACTTTGACCTCTAAAAGTCAATTTCACTTGTGCTATTTGCTTGAGTTAGCTAAGTTTTCATTTAAAATTAGTTTTCATTTAGTTTTTATAAGTTAGATATGGCTTATTATAAGTGTTCAGCACCAGGGGAGCTTTTTGCTTAAGTTTTTATTGTGTTAATTTGATCCAAAGCCCTTTAGGCTTGGATTTTGCTTGCATTTAGTTTATACACTCTATTAGAGTGTATCTAAGTGCAGGGTCTCCCTTAGGAAGCCTGCACTTTTGAGTTGCACTTGTGCATAGTGCACCAGTACTAACTACAAGTTAGTACTGCTGTCACTTTTGGCTTAAGATTAAGCCAAGTAATCTTAGGACTTAGCTTTTCAACTTAAGGTAGTATATAGTTTAGAGGTAGCTTAATATAGATTAGGTAATAGATTTAGATTTATTGCTTTTTAGCTAGCTTAATTTGCTGCCACAATTCACCAAAGTGCACCAGTACTAACTAAAAGTTAGTACTGCTGTCACAAGTTAGTACTGCCACCTTTGGCTTAACTTTTAGTTAAGTAAGAATAGGATTTAGGATCTTAGATTCAAGTAATATTAAGTCTAGTTACAGCTTATTATAAATTTAATCTTAGTTTACATTTTCTAGCTTATTTTAGCTGTTAAAGTCAGTAAAACTCTAAAAACACCAAAAATAATAGGTTAATTAAGTAGATCATTATTATGTTAATTTTAGCTTATGATCCTAGTTTTTACAGTTTAAATAGATAGATTATAAGTAGCTTAAATAGTCCTTTAAGCAGTTCAAAAATAAGCTCTTATCGAGCTTATTTGTTATTTTCAGCCCAAGTAGCTTTTATTAATTTTGTTCCCACTAGTTTCCTTTACAACTTTGCTCTTTCAAGTTTTTAGTGATAAGCACTTTTAGAATTTGAGCTTATAATTGGACTTTGGTTGTTATCGGGGCAGGTCCTCAAGGACCATTCTTGTAATTTTACTGTTTTAGTTGTTTTTTAGTTAATCCTTGCCCGTTAAGTGTTTTATCCCCGTTAGTCCTTAAGATTTTAACACTGTTATTCCCTAAAGTTAGTTTTTAATTAGTCTTATATTTTGAATTATTAATTAGGGTTAGGTTTTAATTAGTTTAATTAGACTTTTATAAAAAAATAAAAATTAGGGCTTTTATTTTTAGAAAATTTCTGCACATTTTCTTTAATTAGTGTAATTTTTATAAAATTTTTAGGACTTTATTTTTAA